>CM077193.1:4205643-4388143 GCA_039654625.1 Rhinogobio ventralis | reverse complement strand
TCATTGTGCTTCTCCAAGTGCCAGATATCATGAAATAAGTGTAGTTCTGCACAAGGTCCTCTAGGTGGTGCATGGAATCCAGTTGCTCCTATGGGACTTTGAGCGGATGGCTGTATTAGAAGTACTAGAAGACAGGACACACATTGAAATTGAACACTCAATGACATCTTGAAGGGGTGAAGTTGGGTACATTTAGGTGAAGTAGGTTAGTTCAATGCCAAACGTTGATATCAAAGGTATAACATGACCAGTGCTAATGTGGACATTTTGATGGTTCAGGAACTTTTCACTTTATTTCCATCAAGTAAATGTGTACTTAAAAGGACAGAGAAGCACACAAAGCCGTGACCTCAAACAGACGCTTCAAACAGTACTGGCGTGTAGCGCAATAAGGTGGCACTCCTGCAATCTCAACAAGACCATCAGTCAGTGTTCCTCAAACAGATTACGAAATGTAGTTTTCATGAACTCCAAGCTTTAGCCAAACCCAGCTTGCTACACTTCATATAAATAGACTTCCCCCACCCCATCCCTACCTTAAGAAGCTCCAAATCCGATAACATTCCAAGCATTGATATCTGCCAAGGAACCGTGTGTTTACCTCAGCGCTGAGCTTGCCTTATTGTCTTATTGACTGCTTTATACACACACATCCCAGCCCAGCTGTTGTTCAGTAAAGGGGAATCTCCTTATGCAGTTTTCTCATCAATTTTGTTTACTTTATGCTCAAATGCGCCTTTCGCTGAGAGGCCACAGTGTGATATGTATGCGTACGTCTTCCCATCTTTCTGTGTGTGTATGTGTGCATGGTGGTGGTGGGGTTCAACGGCATTCCTTGCTTGATGCATGCCTGTCTCCATACACCCCTCCTTCGTGTAGCCTGCTTCCCCCGCCTGGTTGTTGCTCCAGGTTCTCATGGGACGGTAATCTACAACAAAGGCTTCCCAGCCCACACACTAGGCAGGGTAATGCTCCCACGTAAGCTCTCCTCTGAGCAATGTGCTCTTAGACCAGCGTACAGCACTCAAACCCATAGCTACCTACCTAAGGATCAGGTAATGGTCACATACATGCAGATTTGTGTACAATTTGTTTGTCTGGCTAAATAGAATAAATGCAAGCTAGCAGTTAGCACTTCACATTGCTACATTTGGTAGCCATCTAACAAACTTTCCCACTTTTGTGTCTGAGAAGTTGAGCTCTCCGTGCCTGATTTTGTTTATCTTTTCCCCCCTTTACAACCCCCTTTCCTATGTCTTCCTCCCGGCTGGAAGTTTTCGTTGATGTGAGGAGATATAGTGTTTCTCCACTTTCCACCACAGTGCACAGCAGCAATTCTTTAAGACCATCAGTTTTCACTCAGCAGAACGATTATCGCCAAATCTGTCTGTTTTCAAGTGTGTGCCTGCACAAAGTGCAAAAGCGTATGTCTTTGTTATCATTCCCTCACAAAGATTGTTCTGGTTTTTTAAGCCTCCGCCCATATGAGCCCTATAGATTGCCTCCTCTTATGACAGTCTCACAAAGTCAGTCAGTCTTTTTTCCCCCCACTTTTTTTGTTATGTGTTGCATAAGATGGCTAGCCAGTGTTGAGGGAGAGGGCTCCTGTTCTGTGGAGGCCAAACGGAGAGGTCAGATCCTGTTAAGACTATTTGAACCCCCACGCCGCTGACAGAATCCCACATGCATGCAGTTTCTTGTGCTTCATTTCTACGAAACTTCCACATTTGATTTTTTCCTCTGAAGAGAAAAGGAAAATGAATGGAGAGCTGAATTAATCTACTCACCCACATCGTTCTAAACCATATGATTTGGAGAACCCTTTATAAAAGTATCATATGACTTGTGAACAATATTTTCTAAAGCTATACGATAACACTGTGTGTGGAAAAGATTTCAAAGTCATTATTCTCTAATAATTATCACTCATTATCACTCACAGGGCTGTACATTAACTTTTTTTACACATTTGTAGCACATAGCATATGTTTAAAACGACAAGTAAAAAATACAAAAGCTATAAAATGTAAGAATATTTAAGAATAAATATAATAATAACAATTATTATTATATTTTACAGCAAAAGCATAAATTATTGGAAAGGTCTAAGGTTTTATTATAAAATATTAAATGATGATAATAAACTGTTACTGTAATTTCTTAATTTTTGTCAGGAAATCTTATGCATCCACTGAGAGAAAGGGAAAAAAACTTCTGTACACTTCTCTACACCAGAGCAAAAAAATCTTTCTTTTCTTATTTTTTAACCCAAAAGTTAAAAGCATTAAAAGCATTAGTGAGTACACACACAATGTAATGTCTGTTACATTTATACTTGTGGCTAGAGGGCGCCCTCGCACAGAAAGTCCATAAGTGAGACTCATAAGAGTAATAAATCGTGACGTTCCAGGAAATACAATGTAAACCCGAATAAGTTGGCAATACTCAAAATATTTTAAGGTAACATCAACATTTTAAGTAAGCAGAACTGGCATTTTTATTTTGTACTTATACATTTTAATTGCTCTTAACTTGAATTATTTGAGTAAGCTAAAACATACATTTAACTTAAAATTATCATGTAATCTCAACTGAAATATTTTTAATAGTGGAAACTTGGCTAGCTTTAACTAGCTAATTTAACTAGCCACTCGCCACCATGATGGACAGAATTTCTTCTAAATTAGCATAGCAAAACATTAAACACAACTAAATCTCCCACTTAACATTAATCTTGCAGAAAAATAATTAAATACCTTAAATCACAAAGTTCTAAATACTCATAAAAATGTATTTGACCGAACTAATTTGTTTAATTTTAGTTTACCCTACTCAAACCAATGAATAATTTTGAGCATTATGTGGACAAAGGCATCCAGCTGTCGCTGTTACATGTAGAGATATTTTGACTGATGAAACATGAAAGTATACTTATAATGCAATGCTAATCGACATTACTAAGCCTTTATCACAGTTCAAAATATGATCATTTCTGTGATTCCCCACTCTGTGATGTGAAGCACGTCAGATCACGAAAGTAAGTTACATTTTCTCACATTATCACAGTTTATTCGCTATAGTTTATAAAATGGTAATAAAATACGTTAAGAACTCAGAGTTAAACTGTGTCAGAACAAATTCATCTTGATAATGTCAGATAACTTTGATGATGTAATGGATTACAATCAACCAATCAGCTGTTAGATTTAAGAACACAATTAGATGATACCAATTTAGGTCAACCAATGACCAAGCAAAGCTTCATTTTGTTCAGTCTGTGGTGTCAAAGGTCACATTAGCAATTAAAGAAAAAACACTTCAGCAAAACATGCTCAGCTCAAAGTGTCTGAATCATTTTGCTCCCAAATTTTTATAAATTTTCCTGGTAGTCACTGTATGAAGAATTTTTGGGTATAATATGTCACAGTTTACTTCATTTATGTCAGCGAGGATTGCAAAATAAACTATAGTGTCCTGCACCCACTAGTAAAAAATGATATCTGGTGTCTGAATCATTTTTGGTTTGACTGTATTTTAAACACTCGGTTAAATGTTCTCTTTTTTTGGACAACAGGTTTGAAAACACTTTTCATTACAAGTTTGGAAAGATATTTGGTGCCTGTTGCTTTTTCAAATGCACGTTATACAGAAAATCTCCCAGCGCTTGCAGAGACGGAGCAGAATTTACTGTGAACCGATCGATCCGTTGTGAACAGTGCCCTGCTCATACATATTCAAACACGAATCTCGTATAATTGCAGTACAAGATGTTTGTTTTTGACAACTGTTACCACTCAGTGCATTTTGTTTTGTCAGAACTGAAAAATTTTGAAACACTCATTATTGACATCTAATGTAATATGCTGTATTTAACCTATTAGATGTCATCTAAAACACTGTTAGTTCTGCATTAATCGATTCTGAAGTAAAAAATGGGTGAAAATGTGAAAAAGTGCTGAGTTTGATTACTTGCACAGCTTTTGCTTTTTCAGTTCCTGATTCTTTTAAAGTGGTTGCACAATAGTTTCAATGAAGAACAAATGGCACATGTGAACGGACCCTACAGCATTTTGTGAATGGGGCTGGGGATGAGAAACTGCAAGAACTGCTGGAGAGTGGAGAGAAGATCCAGGAAGTTGATTGGCTGCTCTTGCGCACACATGCACTCTTTGATTGGATGACTGGAGAAGTATCTGGCCTCGGCCAAAGAGAGGTCGAACTGTTGTTGTGAGTGTTTATGTGTGTTGTCAGGCTTCTGGGCCCATCATGGGAAAAGCTTCCTTTAGTACTTTCACCCACCAGGCTCAGAGGTTCACCACTTAGAGAAAAGGATACCACTGTGCATTTCTGCTGCTACAGATTCTGTACATTGAGAAAATAGAAAGAGGAAGTAAATTTGTATGCTTCCTCTGTCTGGCCGCATTCATGAGAAGGGTTAATTCCCTAACACACTTCTATGCAACGCTCATATGTGCTCTTATACCATCATAATTTGTTGTGGCACAATAATATACATAAGGATTATATTTGATATAAATATACTGTATATAACTTAGGTACAGTGCATCTGGAAAGTATTCACAGCGCTTCACTTTTTCCACATTTTGCCTTTTTCCAAAATTGATTAAATTCATATTTTTTTTTCTCAATTCTACAAACAATACCCCATAATGACAATGTGAAAGAAGTTTGTTTGAAATCTTTGCAAATGTATTAAAAAATAAAATACAAAAAAAATCCCATGTGCACAAGTATTCACAGCCGTTGCTCAATACTTTGTTGAAGCACCTTTGGCACCAATTACAGCCTCAAGTCATTTTGAGTGTGATGCTACAAGCTTGGCACACCTATTTTTTGGGCAGTTTCTCCCATTCTTCTTTGCAGGACCTCTCAAGCTCCATCAGGTTGGATGGGGAGCGTCGGTGCACAGCCATTTTCAGATCTCTCTAGATATGTTCAATCGTGTTCAACTCTGGGCTCTGGCTGGGCCACTCAAGGACATTCACAGAGTTGTCCCGTAGCCACTTCTTTGTTATCTTGGCTGTGTGCTTAGGGTCGTTGTCCTGTTGGAAGATGAACCTTCGCCCCAGTCTGAGGTCCAGATAGCTCTGAAGCAGGTTTTGATCAAGGATGTCTCTGTACATTGCTGCATTCATCTTTCCCTCGATCCTGACTAGTCTCCCAGTTCCTGCCGCTGAAAAACATCCTCACAGCATGATGCTGCCACCACCATACTTCACTGTAGGGATGGTACTGGCCAGGTGATGAGCGGTGCCTGGTTTCCTCCAAGTTTAATCTTTGTTTCATCAGACTAGAGAATTATGTTTCTCATGGTCTGAGAGTCCTTCAGGTGCCTTTTGGCAAACTCCAGACGGGCTGTCATGTGCCTTTTACTGAGGAGTGGCTTCCGTCTAGCCAGTCTACCATACAGGCCTGATTGGTGGAGTGCTGCAGAGATGGTTGTTCTTCTGGAAGGTTCTCCTCTCTTCACAGAGAAACACTGGCACTCTGTCAGAGTGACCATCGGGTTCTTGGTCACCTCCCTGACTAAGGCCCTTCTCCCCCAATCGCTCAGTTTGGCAGGGCGGCCAGCTCTAGGAAGAGTCCTGGTGGTTTCAAACTTCTTCCATTTACGAATGATGGAGGCCACTGTGCTCATTGAGACCTTCAATGCTGCAGAAATTTTTCTGTACCCTTCCCCAGATCTGTGCCTCGATACAATCCTGTCTCGGAGGTCTACAGACAATTCCTTGGACTTCATGGCTTGGTTTGTGCTCTGACACGCACTGTTAACTGTGGGACAGGTATAGACAGGTGTGTGCCTTTCCAAATCATGTTCAGTCAACTGAATTTACCACAGGTGGACTCCAATCAATTTCTCAAGAAACATCTCAAGGATGATCAGTGGAAACAGGATGCACTTTTTAATTAATTTGCAAAGTTTTCAAACAAACTTTCACGTTGTCATTATGGGGTATTGTTTGTAGAATTGAGGAAAAAAAATAATGAATTTAATACATTTTGGAATAAGGCTATAACATAACAAAATGTGAAAAAAGTGAAGCACTGTGAATACTTTCCGGATGCACTGTAAATTCAATCTGTTCATCATATAAAGTGATGAAGTCTCTTTGGACTAAATTTGGACTAAACCACTCAATTCATATGGATTAGTTTTACGATCTCTTTATGAACTATTTGAAACGTCAAAGTTTCAGTTCCATAGCTGTCAATGGAGGGACAGAATTCACTCAGATTTCATCAAAAAGATCTTCATTTGTGTTTCGAAGATGAACGAAAGTCTTACGGCTTTAAAATGATCCTTCTCATAATATTTATTTTACCACAGATTTTTGTTGTTGTAAGCTGTGCTTCTTTAGAATAGTTTCATAATTTTCTGTATACTTGATTCTACAAATGTTGCCTTAATGCTTGTGTGGTAGATAGTTTATCCAAAAATAAAATTCCATCATCATTTACTCACCCTCATATTGTTTTAAAACCTTCCATGACACTTTATTTCGATGACCCTCTTTAGACATTTTAGTAACTATATGTAACTTTGCAACTACATGTCAACTAACTCTCATTAGAGTATTAGTAGATAGATAGATTAGGGTTAGGTTTTAGGGTTTGGGTTATTAGAATAAATTGACATGTACGTGCAAAATTACTTATAGTTAGTAGAATGTCTAATGTGGACCATCGAAATGCAAAGAATGCAAAAGAAGATGTTTTAAACAACATTGGCTCCCAAACAAATTTGGACCCCATTGACTTTCATTGTACAGAGGGGGAAAAAACACATTTTCAAAATATCATCTACTCTGTTCCACAGAAGTAAGAAAGTCAGAAAAGTTTGGAACGACATGAGGATGAGTAAATGATGACAGAATTTAAATTTTTGGGTGATCTCTTTACTCAATTTGCAACTTTAGATATATTCAGATATTCTGATGTTCAGATATTTGTCGATTACATAATTTGGTAACTGTCTTAACAAAAATAAGTAATATGAATTGTATTCGGTGAGATGCAACATTGCTTGGCTGCACACAAGAATGAATTATCATATCACTTACTGATCCCTTAAAAACAAGAATTTAATATTAATGACATTTAACATTTAAAATCAATCATTCCCGAATACACATGTTTATGCAGCCTCAATAGATTAGAGAGGTGGTTTCTGTGTGGGATTGTTTCGAAGTGTGATAGACCGACCCAACAGGTCTGCCTTGAATGTGTGTGTTTTAAAATGTTGTAGTTTTTTGTTTTGTTTTTCATTTCATATTCATCTCACACAACTTCAACAAGATTAGCATTACAATGAAACTCTAGCTTCTGTGATCAGTTTCTCATACAAGTGTTTTGACAGTTGCAGGGATGTAATAGGTTTGCTCTTTTAGGAATGTCTAGGTTCAACCTTTCAACTCTCACCTTGTGTTATGACTGAAGTTAAGACTGTAATGATGAAAGCTATGCTGACTTGTGTCTGAGACAGTCCATTGACGCTGAATAAATGGGACAGTATCCCTGCAGGGTCTTGCGATTGTAATGTGTGCTCACAGACTTTCTGAGATGGGTCTAATGGAAATAATGTTGAGCATTATTCTTTGAGTTCTCAGGCCTCCTTTTGTCATTTGTCGCAGTAACTAGTTTAGAATTGTAGGCGTTATTACCATAGTAATAGCAGTAAATTATGCATAATTACATGCAACTAACCCTCAACCTAACCCAAATCCTAATCCTAACCCTATAGCAAGTACATGTTGTTAATTAATATTACGCAGTACTTAAATATATAATTACACTGTAACTGACACCTTAAAATAAAGTGTATTAAATTAAATTAAATTAAATTCAGGATCCCCACTTAAGAGTTATGGATTGATTTAGGGTTAGTTGCATGTATTTATGCATAATTTACTGTTATTACTATAATAAGTACATGTAACATGTAACAAAGACTGAAGTGAATGAAGTGTTACTATATAAAATGTAAGCATATTATTATATTATATTAATTATATTATACCAGTCAAAAGTTTGGAATATTTTAAATTATATATATATATTTTTTTTTTAAACTTGAAAGAAGTTTGAATTATATGTAAAATACAGTAAAACAGTAATATTGTGAAGAAAAAAAAAATATTACAATTTAAAATAAATGTTTACTATTTTATTATATTTGAAAATGTAATTTATTACTGGGGTGCTAACTAAATTTTCAGCAGCCTTTATAAAAACTGTTTTCAAGATTAATAATAATCAGAAATGTATCAGCAAATCATAATTAGAATGATTTCTGAAGGATCATGTGACACTGAAGACTGGAGTAATGATGCTGAAAATTCAGCTTTGATCACAGGAATAAATAACATTTTACAATATATTCACATAGAAAACAGTTATTTTAAACTGTAATAATATTTCACAATTTTACTATTTTTATTGTATTTCTGATCAAATAAATGCAGCCTTGGAGAGCAGAAGAGACTTCTTTTTTAAAACAAAAAAATCTTAATCATATTTCAAACTTTATTATAATATCCTTTGGGTATCAGAAGGGCAAGGAGGGTTCAAGTCCAGGAAACCCAGCTAATATGGCAAGGAAAAGAGCTCCTCTGCAATGTGTCATCGTTGGCTCCTCATCAGAGATTCACAGCATGTGTCCAACATTTGTCCAACTTTTTTGTTTCATTCCTGTCACAACTGTAGGAACAACTGGAAACTGTGGCCTTACGTTAGAAATATCTCATTCCTTTACTTGGTATATTTTAACATCTTTGGGTAAGAGCATTTGTGAACCCAAACAATGCATTTCCATTTAAATTTCCACACTATATTCACTATAACGCCATATGTAAACATTATTATTTAAATTGTCTGTTGTTTTGGGAGGAGGTCACGGATTGAATTGTGAATGTACAGATCCAATACAATGGGACATACAATGGGAAAAAAATATGCCTACATAATAGAGGCCCAGCCAAGACATGTTACTATCCTGTGTTTTTAGCTTTGCTGACCTATATGAAGGCAACGACCTTGCCTTTTCCTTCCTGCTGACGCTTCTGAGCCTGAAAGGAAAGACATTTGCTTTAGTGTTTTTAAGATGCTTGAGTCATGACACATCGTGCTTCTGCAAGCCAGGGACATGCTCTGCCGGGTGCTTAAGGGTGTAGCTGTTTGTAGAGGGCTGATACGACTGCTGAAGATACAACAAAGACAAACTGAATTTCTCAAACAATGCATGCGCGAGAGACATTCGCTCAGAAGCATGCAGTGACATTTCCCATTGCCGAAACAATGTCTCAGCGCTCCGAAAAAGAAGAACAGAGCAGGGAGGAAAAAAGAGAGTGGTGTGAGAGAGGGAGGAGGAGAAAGGGAGAGCAAAAAGGCCCTTGTCCAGACGGCAAGCACATGCTCGTGTAACAGGAGTCCTGAATTCCACAAGGCTTACTGATCTTTTATTTCCCATTAAGCAGGGTAGACTGAGAGAGAGAGAGAGAGGGAGAGAGCGAGAGAGAGAGAGAGAGAGAGAGAGAGAGTGGGTGGGTTTAGCGGAGGTAAGGTGGGGGGCAGGCAAATCTGATCAAATATCAAGTGAGTGACTTCTACCGGGGAACATCTGATTGGATCTGATTTCCAGCAAAGGCCCCTCTGATGTGGCGCGTCCTTGTGAAAAACGATGACCTGGGGAAATGAGCTGCTTTAGCTGCCCTCCAGGCCTTATACCTCCAGGAATGTTGCTCCGCAGCTCACATCCACAATGCGTCCCCATTCTTCTTGTTTGTTTGTGTCTTGTGTCTAAGCTTTTGTTAATTGCTGGTCCTTGTCACTGACCGCTTCCCCTTGTTCTTCTCTGATAACAGCTGCTGTTGAGCTACTGAAGTCAATGAGAGCCAGTTCTCACAATCGGCCTAAGCCATGAGACTCCTATAGATGCATTATCTCTTTCCCCGGCATTGACAGAACTTTCCATCATTTATGACAGAATGCTTTCCCGGCATTGATGGAAATTTCCGGCTGTCCGTGTTTTCACTGTTATACGGTAGGGGGCGCTATGACGCATCTTCTGAAAGAGTACAGAATCTCTGGATCAAAACACAGGCGAAAAAGAAGCAGAAACAAACGATTAAAGCATTGCTTATGCACATGATAACGCGATCATCAAATACTCAACAGCATATACATTTTAATATCCTAACGATGCTGAATGAAATGTCAACCCAGGACGAGCTACAAGACTGTGAAGCTTTGGGGGTGTTGATGGACTCAATCGATTCCATCTTTGTTTTGATCATCATTCTGAATCCGATCCAGACATAGTCTTGGACAAAAATGCGATTTTCTCAGCTTTTTGTTCAAAATGTTGCTTTTTTATGAAATATATATATATATATATATATATATACACACACACACACTCTATATATATTAATATATATATTAATGCTGTCAATCGATTAAAAAAAATAAGCAAATTAATCAGATTTTTTATGTAATTAATTATGATTTATATGAATGGCATCTTTTTATGAATGAAGGCCAATATCACTGATACTAATACTGATGTCTCTATTAAATGGATTTTTAAAAAACATTAATGATAGACATTCAACATTACAGTATAATTGAAAGCTATCAATTTCAACATTTATTAGGCTTTTAAAAAAATAACAACTTTTAATTTAAGTGAACTTAAAACAATCTTCACATAAACCCATTATAATTAATGTCATATTTACATGTGGCCTTCATATCAATATACAGAAATTGAATAAAGATATCAAACAGTCTGCACTGCATAAATAATGAATTAAATATAGATTAATCCTTATTAAAGCAAACATTTTCTCTGTTACCTTTGTTCTTTGATGAACATTAATGACAGACATCATTAGCGGCTGCTGTCACTTTAAGATCTGCCGCTGCCGAACATGACAGATCACAGCTGTGTCACAGCTCTTTAAGTTCTCTCAAGATGTTATTTAATGCATTTAAGACTGCTCTTATGGGGATACTCAACTAGAGAGCATTTTGGCATAATTGTGTGTGTCGATTCTGGTGCGCTGTCTGTGCGTGCGATACTGGCGTGCGTCTTTCTGTGCATCGTGTGTGTGTGTGTGTGTGTATGGACATTCATAAACAGTGCATTCTCTTTGGTCTTGTCGCGCGTGAATGGTTTAAAAGCATTTGCATGAATAAGAGCGTGATCATAATGTAACTATAGCCAAAGGATGACCGAAAATTGTGTTAATTGCGTTAAATATTTTTGACATGTTAAACTGAAAATTAGTCACATGCTTATATATATAAGCAGAGGTTCTGTTCTTTCTTTTGATATATTTCATGTTCAGATATTCATACAAAAATTATCTTGGGGCCATTGTGAAAATGATCAAAATGCTGGCAATGGCTGCCAACTTGTTTTTTTAAATGCTGGCGGGGAAAGAGTTAAAGGCATTAAAACAGTCATTAATTTGAGCATGTTTTACAAGAAAATACCATTTCAATTTTTCTACTTCAAAATGTAATGTTTTAATGTAATGTGTTAATTGCCCATTTTTGTAATTGTTTGTGAAATTTACTATAATTGTTTCTGCACCATTTCTCTCAGTAGAGCATATAATAATAATCAATGTCTCAATATTTGCTCTGAAATTACTTTAAAACATGTTTTTTTTTGTCCAAGGAACTATTGTTGTAACCAGCCATCAAAACCAGATTCAAAACATTTACTAAAACAAAACAAAATATTACTATATTATATTATATTATATTATATTATGTTAATTATATTATATTATATTATATTATGTTTTATTATAATATATTATATTATGTTTTATTATATTATATTATATTAAATTATATTATGTTTTATTATATTATATTATGTTTTATTATATTATATTATATTATATTATATTATATTATATTATATTATATTTATTATATTATATTATATTATATTATATTATATTATATTATATTATATTATATTATATTATATTATATTATATTATGAAAATGCCACACTTGCACATTTATAGGCCAAATCACACCGCACCGACAGAGAGCAACAAACACTTTGTTGTTTTTTTTTGGATCAGAATATCATGAATATCTGATACATCACCAAGCGTGACACATAACCCTGAATATAGTCCTATTTTGGTTACAGTAGTTCCTTCCATTGATCTCAGATCCTAAAAACAAGTTAAAACATGGCAGTTGTGCCCCAGGGTTGGATAGCTGCAGACAAACTTCCTTAGCTTGAAGGGATGTGTGCTTCACACTAATTTCAGTTCATTTGTGATTATTTCTTATTATTTTCCTATTACTTTCATGTCAGTGTTTGGACGCCGCTGGTAATGGAACTGGTGAAAGTCTATGAAAACGAGTTTAGATGAGCATCATTGTCTAGCTGAAAGGTTTGTTTGAGCTGCGCCCTCTACTGGACAGCCGTGAATTAGCATTTATTTCAATCTGAGGCTTATTCATTTCACCTTTGGTGTGTAAGGGCCTTTACATTTCCCAAATAAACAAGCAAGCCCAGCCCAGGTGAGAGAATGTAATGCAAAAGTAACGTAACGCATTACTTTCCACTTTCCTAACCCTTTTTTTCCATTTAAGTCTAACCCTAACACAATTAGTGGAGTATCACAATATTTGTTAATGCATTGGTCAAAAGACGAACTGGACAACAGGAAAAGGAACCTGACAACATTGTGTGAAATCAGAGACGTACAAGTCATTACAGGTCACAGAAATCAGTTGCACCTTTGTGTTATTGTTTTAGAAAAGCACGTTCTTTCATTTTTGCATTGAGCCGTTTATACGGTTTTAATAACTGTTATCATAGTATATTATGCAGGTATTATTTACTTAGATGTGAACAAAAGGAAACATGAAGCCAATTAGATTAGATTGTGCTCCTGTCTTTTCTTGTTTCAGATTTTTGTCTTTTCTAGCCCATGCATATTTTAAAATTGTGGGGCATCAGTTGACTAGTTTTACTTCCGTCTGCAGGCCGCGTCTTCACCAGGTCTGCGCTGTTAGCTTTGTAAAGGAGGAAGGGTTGAGGTTAAAAGGGACAATAGGCACAAAGCCATTGACAAAAATAACTAAATGTCATTAGGACTCGGTAGGAAATCACATGAGGCCTAAGTGGGAACCAACGACAGACATGCTGACAAAATCAGCCTGGGGAGAGGGAGGTTGAGGAGGAAGAAAAAAAAGAGAAAAATGAAAGCAGCCGCAACTGGTTTCTACCCATCCGGTTTTGTGAATGAGAGCTGTCCTCCCTCGCTCATAAAAAGATTAGGTCATTTAGGGTATCCTTGTCTTATCTTGAATCCTGTTTTGGTGTTCAGAGGATGTCTCCCTTTATATGCACTCATTATACTTGGTGTTTTCTCAGAAAATGCATTGGTGCTGGTATAATGCTAAAGAATGAGTTCACAGAGGGTTATTAAAGGGCATATTCAATTGCAATGACTACAGCTGGGAAGTGCATCTGCATTTGTTTATTTGGTCACACTTTAATTTCTCACTATTAACTAACTATTAACTCTTTCCCCACCATTGACGGAAATTTCCGGCTTTCCGTGTTTTTACTGTTATACGGTAGGGGGCGCTATGACACATCTTCTGAAAGAGTACAGAATATCTGGATCAAAACACATGTGAAGAAGAAGCAGAAACGTGCAATATCATATGTAAGCAGATGCATATGTAAAAATAATGCAAACTGCCTAATGTTACTGAATGAAATGTCGACCCAGGACGAGCTACAGGACTGTGAAGCTTTGGTGGTGTTGATGGACTCCATCTACTCTCATCTGTGTTTTGATCATCATTCTGAATCCGATTCGGATGTAGTCTTTGACAAAAATGCGATTTTCTCAGCTTTTTGCTCAAAATGTTGGCTTTTTTTAATAAAATTTACCCATATTCAAGTGTTGATTAAAAAAAAGGAATGCATTAAGCTAGAATAAAACAGTTTTTTTTTTTTAAAAGCCGAGGGTTTGTTTCAAAAACACTGGCAGGGAAAGAGTTAACTACGACTTTTGCCTCAGTAAACTCCTAAATACTGCATATTAATGTAAATGTGAGTAAATGTGAGCATCTAGATTCAACACAAAAACAGATTCAGTATTCCTCAAAATGAATGCAAACTCAGAACAAATGTACTTTATGTATTTAATCTCACTTTATTAACCAATGTCTTTGCTGCTGACCTTCGATGATCCAATTCAACCACACCAAAAGCATCATTGTCTAGCTGAAAGGTTTGTTTGAGCTGCGCCCTCTACTGGACAGCCGTGAATTTGCATTTCCTTCAATCCGAGGCTTATTCATTTCACCTTTGGTGTGTAAGGGCCTTTACATTTCCCAAATAAACAAGCAAGCCCAGCCCAGGTGAGAGAATGTAATGCAAAAGTAACGTAACGCATTACTTTCCACTTTCCTAACCCTTTTTTTCCATTTAAGTCTAACCCTAACACAATTAGTGGAGTAACACAATATAGCAACACATTTTAACATGTTACTTTTAAAAATGAACACATTATTTTAAAAGTAACTTTTCCCAACACTGATAACAGGGTATAACACTGATAACTTATTTTCACGCGGTTCCTTGAACAATACTATGTTATGACCTCAGAACATTTTTACCATAGTACATAATTTGTAAATGAATACATGTTGATGTTTGCCTCACATAACCAGTTATATGTATAGCTTTTCAGACACAGCAGACTTGGAAGCTCAGCCACATTGCACTTGAATCCTGTGAAACACGAGTCATGACTAAAGAGCTCAAATGCTAAAAGCTAAAATGGCATGATTGCTTCACAAATGCGTGTTTATCCCATGTTTGCTTTTGTTAACACAATTAGGTATGTTTAGGGTTTAGTGTGGTATGTTATGTGATAGAGCATTATCCTTTTAGCACCACTCACCAGAACTGCTGCGTTACGTAGAGAAACCAACTTAATAAAACATAGCAAGATTCACGTTGATCTGTTTCGGATAAAACTGAACACCCTTTTAGCACCACTCGCTGGACGTTGAGCTTAGAGCGTCGAGAAATGTGCAAGGCGCAATGTCATATAATTTTACAGAAATGTCACCACAGGTCTTTTACCTGTGCTTTGAATTATACATTGCCTTGTGCTTTAGGGATGAAGGAAATGTCCGTAAACTTAATGGCTTATCCTGCCAGGACATTATCTGTTTTTCTACAGATTTTTTTACAGTGTGGTTTAGATAACAGTGTATGAATCTCAGGAAAAACTCATGATAGAAAAGCAAGAGGATAAAAATGATGAGCAGCAGCCTCAAAGACCGGATATCCTAGGTAATTTAAAACAAAAGACCTTGGGCAGACATTTCTGACAGTAAATCTTCCCAGCTATGAAGTCGACAGCCCTGCTCTGCGTTATGGACAACCCTGTAATTTAGCCCAGCCAGGCGCTAAGCTGAGAGACACAAGCCTTTTTTCATAGTTTAAATCACGAGGCATGAAAAATGCCACCTCCCACATTAAAGCTTGCAAGATGTCCAGAACTACTGGGCTTTCTGGACCTTTCTTACAGGATGCTGTTTTCAGTGGATATTACAGTATGGGCAAACTAGTCGTGTAGCGCTGAAACCCTATTGTAATTGTTCAATTTTCCATAGGATCATCATTCTCCTCTAAAACGGATCAGGCAAACCAAACCATAAGTCGTAGAGACTTGAAACTTTGAGGGCCGGAAGTACTCACACCGCCTAGGTGTCACCAAGGCTTGCTCCGATCAGCCTGGCGGTACAGCGGTCAAAAGTACAAAATGGCTCATAACTCCTAAACCGTTAGGTGTAGGCTTAAGTGTCTTATAGGCCTATTATTGGAATCCTTGGCTTGATTGACTTGAAAATCAGCATGCAGTGTCTTTGTCCGATGTGCCATGATTGTCTATGCGGGTGGAACGAAACTCGCTGGGCCTGTTTGACCCACGGCCATCGAAGCCTGTGAGAAAATTGAAAGAAATCGGCCACCAGGAAGGCACCTTTGCGTTTTTAGTGTGCATAAAGGATTGTGTATCGCGACATACTTTTATGGAGATCGGCCCATAGGTGGGTGTTACAATTGTGTCAAAATGATGTGTTTCTATGGCAAATCCTATGAAATGGTTGAAAATGGCCATCTTCCTGCCTGATTTGCGTACAACTTCACAAAACCATATATTTCCTAAGGTAAAGAACTGCACCCGGGCACGGTACGGAGCACTCACACTAGTCAACCGAACCAGACTTTGGGGGTCAAACAGGCCCGGGCACGATTCAGATCGGTGTGAGTACACCCTTAGGGCCCTATTTTAATGATCTGAGTACATAGTCTAAAGCACGTGGTGCAGGCGCACTTAGGGCATGTCCGAATCCACTTTTGCTATTTTTAAGTCTCTTAATGAGTCATGGGTGTGTTTTGGGCGTAACGTGCAATAAACCAATCAGAGTCTCATCTCCCATTCCCTTTAAAAGCCAATTGTGCTTGCACCATGGCGGATTCAGTATTTACATGATGGAATTTGCGAGTGGAAAGACTGAACGCTTCTGCAGAGAGGAATCGTTTTATTTGTATTATTTAAAAATGTTTATGTGCTGCCCTGTGTGTGTAATAAGCAGAGTGTACATGCGTTGTACACCCGCCTATAGGCAGATATTACTAACACGCCCTTTAAATAACACAAAACATACTGCACTATTGACTTTAGAGCAGGTTTTTGTTGGTCAATGGCGCAGTTGTTTTCAGTTCCTCAAAATAGCAACGCGCCAACAATGCGCCTGAACACACCTGGTTTTCAGACCAGCAGCCCATGGGTGAACAGATGGCGCTAGTGCATTTGCTATTTAAACAACATGGCACTGGACGTGATTGCGCAGGGTGTATAATAGGGCCCAAAGTTTCTCTAAACCCCTCCTCTCCGAGAGCCTGCTCTGATTGGTCAGATGGCTCAGTCTGTTGTGATTGGTTGACCGTTTACAGTGCGTGTCAGAAATGAAACGCCTATTACCATATCTAAATTTCAGCTCCAGATCTTCCTCAGCACTTGATATACGTAGTTTTTGTCTGTATCAATTCCAATGTCCTCATCCTTTTGAAGTGCATGCACAGTGTCTTCTCGACAACACAAACTCTTCCAGTCTCAGACAGAACTACAGTGTTTGAGGGCGGGTCAGAGTAGACGTTGTTCGCGGGCAGCCAATTAAGACCATAGGCTGGCATTATGGCATTATGGGGTATGGGATTTTTTTCTTACCGCGGTGATGAAGCAACAAATCACACAATTTGGTGGTTAACTGTACTGTACAATTAAATACAGTCATTGCTAAGTCTGCAGCCTGAACATTTATCTCAGGGCGTAACTTACATTAACTGAATTCATTGAGAATCTCACCTGAAAATCCAAAAACATCAGCAATCTTCATCCACACAGTCCCTCAGAATCAGTGGTTTGTCGCATATAATTCAAGGTATTTCCCAATTTCATTGAGTTTTTCATCGTCTTTATGTTAAGACACTATACTCTACGCTATTTTCAGCAATAGTATCCAGCTAAAGTGTGTGACCTGGTGCCGGTTTATTTATTATATTTTCCTATAGGTCTATGTTTAGGCTTTATTCAAGCAGTTAAACTATAATTGTAAAGGTAAAGATATATTGCAGCACAGGGTGAAGTCAGTATGTACATTAAAGACAATTTGAGACAATTATAATGTAAATTTAATGTAATTTTTACATTATCAGCTTTATTACACACTGAATGAAAGGTAAAATAAAAAAAAGCATAATAGAGGCACTTTAGAAACCAGTGCAGGCTTACGCAAAAACTTGTGTGTGAACGGGCTATAACACATCCAAACCAACACTACAGAATGACTTTTGCCCCAGTGTGGTAGAAAGGCATCAAAAGACATTCTGGCCCTGGGCTGAATCTGCATGGTATGTGCACTAAGGCGGACCTCATTTCCTTCATTTGTAAAGGGAGGCAGTCATCCCTAAAAGCAAATCAAAGAACACAGTGCTCCTCTAGGAAATATGTAACTTAGAGAGTAATGAGCAATGCCTAATATGTCAAAAATGAGTGTCCAAAACCATCCGTGCCTGTTCTCCCCAACAGCATTCACTCAAGCTGCTGAAGCCTGAATGTGTGAGGATTGTACATTCTTGTCACAAGAGTAACCCTTGTGTGACCCGGTGCAATGGTCAGCCACTTTCACACCAGAGCTTACCTCCCATCTGACGGCCACCCATACTTTGCTACGTATGGGAGAAATATGCAGGCAGGCAATTTAACGAGTTGGGTACATTTAATCTTGCCCAGCCACTTGGGAATTGAGAACTACTTCATATTCAGAAGAAAACAGAATAGTAATTTTAAAAAAAACTATTCGGAGTCGTTGTCATGACAGGTCAGTAAGTGTCTTAATTTCGGTTGGATGTGCAGGATGTGTACTTTCAGTTATTTATTGTGAAATTTCAGAGAATTGTGTGCAATTTCTTTTTGATTTGTAGTAACTGTCCTGTTGAAATATATAAAATTACAAAAATTATCATTAACAGGATCGTTCTTAAAATTCCATCCCTACAACTAATGATGGTTCTCAGTTGTCTTTAAGGGATAGTCTACATAATTAGCTGTCTGGAGGCTGCACGCCTTTGCCAAAAATGGAAGGGGTCTGGCTATTTGCCAACACATTTTAAGCCTTGGAACCTCGTGATGTAAAGTTATGCACGGGTTTGAGACTGAGAATGTTGATTTAGATTGTTTCTTTAATAGCACCCTTCAAGAAGGTTGCGCTTTCATCTCTGTGACCCATGAACCCGACTGTAATGGGGTGGCCTAGACTGAGCTAAATGCAAGGGCTCTTTAGTGCGGCCAAATGAATGGAGGAAAAAAAGACCTCAGCCTATTGGAGATGTCACTGCAAAGAACTGCAGCAAATGCAAAAGAAGTCCACATTCCTTTAACTGTAAAATTTGCCACTGCCATAATATTCCATAAAAGCAAATCAGATTTCAGGTGAAACAGTCCAGGTCGCATTTCACCATAAAAAAAAAATTATAACAATAATAAAATATGAATATGAATAATATATATAAAATTAAATACAAATAAAATAAAATATAATATAACATTTAATAAAATAAAACAAAACAATACAGTAAAATACAATAAAATAAAATGAATAATATAAGATACAATTATATATATATATATATATATATATATATATATATATATATATATATATATATATAAAAGATAAAATATAATATAATATAATATAAAATTAAATAAAACATTAAATAAATAAAATATAGCACCCTCACTGAAAATAATAGTAATTAAAAATAAATCAGAATGCATTATGATAATGATGGCAAATTCATTATTATTTATAATAACAAATGCATTATTATTTATCTGGCTTTCTAGATCATTCTATACTATCTATCTATCTATCTTTCTAAAGGAGGGGAAAACATTGTATATATATTTATAAAATATACAACAATATATATATTTTTGAGAAAGATTGTTGGTCTGGTCAATTAGTGGTCTAGTTAAAACTCTAGTTAAAAAAATATTATCTGACCTAAACGAACTGAGCAAAAAGCACATGTATACCCCTATACCAGGGGTGTCCAAAGTCGGTCCTGGAATGCCACTGTCCTGTCCTTGCCTCAACACACCTGTCTGGAAGTTTCTAGTATGCCTAATAAGACCTTGATTAGATGGTACAGGTATGTTTAATTGGGGTTGAAGCTAAACTGCAGGACAGTGGCCCTCCAGGAGCAGGATTGGACACCCTTGCCCTATACCATTTTGATTTTTTGCATCTTTCTCATGAATCTTTTTTTCCCCCAAGATTTTGGTGACAGAGCCCTGATACTCCTGGCATCTTGTCTTTGTGTGAGTGTGCAGTTTCGAGTTCACTCGGGCCGTACGCTCCTTGGTCCATTTGAGTTGTTTTGTCTGCGGATCATGGTATTCCGATCCGTCAAGACAACGGGGGTATCAGGGCTCTGTTACCAAACTAAGAATAAACTCGACCGAAGTGACAGAGCCCTGACAATATCTGCTAAAGCTACTCTGCAGCTTTGATTCCAAAGGACTTGATGGAGAGAGTCGAGACAGCGAGAGTTGTCTGTTTATTTAAACTCTACCACCAGGATTTTAGCAGCACTGCTCTCCATCACTTCAGTGGAAATTACAAGAAATACTTTTATGTATATACTGTACTCATTTGTTGAACCTGTGTGAAACACACTCTGCAGTCTGTCAGTGTGTCCTGTTACTGTGTCGTGCCCCTTGAGATGTTTTAATAGAACCTTGTTAATGTGTGAAAAGTTGCTTTGTTTATAAATGCCCCCCAAATTCAGGCAGAGTTACTCATTGGAAAATGTCTCTGGACAGGCTGTGATGGATGCTGTGTTTGCTTCATCGCGTTTTAAACGGGAACTCTCTCTCTCTTCAGTGGGAAAGAAGTGAACTCAGTAGGTTACCTGCTGGCAGAGCAAACGCATTCCTTCAGCTTTGATAAGCATGCATACGCTCTGCTGTTTTTGTCTAATAAGATATTTACTCAGAAGTATTATAGAGATCAATCTTTCTAACTCGCTGTCTAGATAGAGGGACTTTCTGTGCTGACATCTAATATGCAGTATGGTTACACAACAACCAGACGGGTTAGGGTCACTATTCAAATTTTATGCAAAATATGCAAATATATAAAAATTACATTCCACACGGCGGGCAACAACATGTTTGAAATGAGGGGAAAGTTCTAACTGTTTCTCCTTGGCTAAAGGTATTTGTGGGGGGAGTTAAACAGGCTGGTCAGGTGTAAGCGGTGCTGTGAGAACCTACACAGCACTAAAACAGCTGACTTTTGAAGAAAGTTCCTCCTACTGTAAAAACTGTTTGACAGTGTAAAAAAGTTATAAAAGCCTGTTATTTGCCTTATGTCAAATAACACGTCAGATCATGTCACAGTTGTTGGTGCGTCCTTCAGTGGCTAGCGACAGCTCATGGTCAGCCACAGTTGTCGCACATAAACCGGCTCGATGTTGTTATTTTTAAGGTATTGAGCTTTCAGTGTCTATGTTTGTCTACTGTGATCCGGCTGGACTCAAAGGAGTACATGACAGATATGTGTAACTGATAACAATCAGAATAAACATAAAATATAATTGAAAGTTAATGGATCATGCCAGGTCCTTTTACTGTTTTTCACTGTAAATTATAAGATGATTCATCCTAATAAAGCAAAATTGAAAGAATATTTCGTCACACTTTAGCTTAGGGTCCAATTCTCACTATTAATTACAACTTTTATTAATAGTTAGTAAGGTAGTTGTTAAGTTTAGGATTAAGGGATGTAGAATATGGTCATGCAGAATAATGCATTAATATGTGATTTAAAAGTACTAATATAATGTACATTTTCACCATAAATTATAGTAATTTATACACATAATATAATTTATAAATGTTGACTTAATAATAGTATGAGATATGAGTTTTATGTATAGTATGAGAGGTATGAGATTCTACTATTATACTTAAAAAGGGAGAAAGATTTACTAACAGCTTGCTCCAGCACAAATCCTCCTTTGGTGTTAAAAAAACTACTGTCAGGATTTACTAAAAGTGAAGAATTAGCGCTGAAAAGGCGTGGACAGGGTTATTTTTGCGGCCGATCTTATTGCATATGCATTTGTAGGGGTTTCCCTTTCAGATGCAAAATTTATGGGAGGAGAGTATTTAATGAATCATGCAAGGTGATTTACTAAGATTTGTGCTCGTCAATTTACTGGTGTTTGCGGCATTATTTAAAGGTGCGTTCACGCATGTCTTAATTACCGTAGTGATTCTGAACTGTAAAAATCCTTCACATGCTTGTATAGAACTTGTAATTACATTGTATAAACTCATAATTTTCTAACTACGACTTGTACCACCTGACCACTGAAGATTTAAGGTGTGTTTGACTTGAAGCGTTGCTGCGCAAACCGATCGTGTATGACATCAAAGTACAGCGAGAGCGATTTGAAAGCATTCTGAGCGTTATTTACTGTAATTACAATATGGTGTAAATACAGCATAACACCCCAAAAAAAGCCCTAAAGTCTTAACCCATTTTGCGCCTGTGTTCTTAGTTGATCACATGCACCTGCTTATCATCAGCTTTGCTTGTTTGCGAATCTTAGCGAATTTGCGCTGCTCTTGGTAGATTGCGCTGGTCATTATGGAAATGAGCTGCTGTGACTGTTTTTGAACTTTCCCTGCCATTGACGTAAATTTCTGTCATTTGTGAGAAAACACTTCCCCCGTCATATACAGAATACAGCTTTCTGTGTTTTCACTGTTATACAGTAGGGGGCGCTATTTCGCATCTCATGAAAGAATACAGAATCTCTTGATCAAAACACAGTTGAAGAAAATGCAGAAACAAGTTATATCATAAATGTAATGCATATGTAAAATAACACGATCACCAGCATTAAACAGCATATAAATCAAAACTGCCTAATGTTACTGAATTAAATGTCGACCCAGGATGAGCTTATAGTACTGTAAAGCTTTGGGGGTGTTGATGGTGTTTTGATCATTGCTCTGAATCTGATCCAGATGTAGTCTTTGCGAAAAACTTGATTTTCTCAGCTTTTTGCTTAAAATGTTAGTTTTTTTGTTTTTTTTAATGAAAGTAACCCACATTCAAGTGTTGATAAAAAAGAATGCATGAAGCTAGAATTAAATGGGGTATTATTCTACAGTATTTTGTTTAGAAGCAGAGGGTCTGTTCTTTCTTTTGACATATTGCATGGCCATAAAAAATTTGTGAAAATGATTGAAAACGCTGGCGGTGGCTGGCAACCTTTTTTTTTTTTAAACGCTGGCAGGGAAAGTTAATTTGCACATTGTCAGTAGATCGGCCACAGAAATTTTCACTCTCATCTGCGCTTTTATGGGATTGCAATTTCACGCTAATTTGCCCTGTTTAGTAAATCTGGCCTCAAGTATATTTTCCAAAATGTGAGACTGTAAAATTAAAGAGTAGTCATGAATTATATAAATTACATGTCATATTATATTCAAAACACAACTGCAGATGAGATTGATTCATTACATTTATTCAATAAATCATTCAGTCATCCAATCATTAAATTGTTTGTTGTGACATTAGCTGTCATACAAAGCACCACACATTATAGATTGTGCACTGTAAAAAAAAAAGCTTCTGCCTTAAATTTTTAAGTACTATGAACTTGAATGTTTAAGTCATTTCAATGTAAATTACATTAAACTGACTTGAATCTTTACTGAATCTTGTATAACTGTATAACAACAGAAACTCAGCCACGAAGTGGTAGATCAAGTAAAATCACAAAGCGGGGTCAGCGCATGCTGAGGCGCACAGTGAGCAGAAGTCGCCAACTTTATAACTTTATTTAGTCAATAGCTACAGACCTCCAAACTTCATGTGGCCTTCAGATTCGCTCAAGAACAGTGCGTAGAGAGCTTCGTGGAATGGGTTTCCATGGCTCTTGTCCAACATCAGTGCCTGACCTCACAAATGCACTTCTAGAAGAATGGTCAAAAGTTCCCATAAACACACTCCTAATTCTTGTGGAAAGCCTTCCCAGAAGAGTTGAAGCTGTTATAGCTGCAAAGGGTGGGCCAACTCCATATTAAACCCTACGGATTAAGAATGGGATGTCACTAAATTTCATGTGCATGTAAAGGCAGACGTCCCAAAACTTTTGGCAATATAGTGTATGTTGTCATAACTTATTGATCATATAATTTTTTACAGTGTGTTATGGAAGAAAATGACACAATGTAGCCTAAAGTTATATATTGGTGTGCACTAGGTCTCAGCAAGTTGTAACTGACACTTCTCAACTTATATAAAGACACATGAGGAAATGATAACTTTGAAAAATACAAAAAATATTTTAATACTGTATATTTGAGAAGGATAGCTGCAGAACTAATGCAGTTACAGTTATCATGGTATGGCATATCAGCTGACCACATTAGATCAGTGGATCTCTCCCTCAGGACATCCACTGTCTGGCTTGGGATTGTTATGTCACTTTTGCTGCCCACTCTGAGGGGAATTTCCTGATAATCACTGAAAAAGAGTGTGCTATTTTCACTGGAGGAAGGGTGGAAAGGGGCCTATTTGTCAGGCTTTCACTGTATCCTGATGGGGATGTAGATGGTGACTGGGGCTGAGGAGATATACACAGTGTCTGAGAGCCAACGCAGGAAATGCTCTAATTTTTGAGTCTAAGCAAAAACAGCTCATTTTGTTTTGTTTTTGAGCTATATAAGATAACCTGACAGGCCTTTGTCTAGAAGAGAGATTGGAAGAGAAAGATCACCCATTCAGTGCACACGTGTAATTGGGTACGGCAGGCAAGATAAGTTTGTTTTAATCACAGCTCATTAGCTTTTACAACCAAGTGTCTATTTAGAGCTGTGGTAAGGTCGGTGGCTCTGTAGTGTCTTATTGCATGGAGAGACCAGGAATGCGAACGAAAGGAAGACGGCATGCTGCTGGCCGCCATACTTGGGTCGCTATAACTCACCGAGATGATGATCTGCCACTGCCGACCGCACTAGGCATAGCTTGACTCACCCCACCCAGAGAGACTCATCATCACACATACAGCGGCTTCGGATGATTTGACCCCTGTAACCTTTATTTAGATACACACAAATAAACTTACTGGGGTGAATCTCATGAAACCTGTCAAAAACATATGCGAGTCAGATTTCACATCCAAAAAAAGAAAAAAATAAGAAATATTTTTAGCCTACTGAAATTTACTTTTTTCCCATTAATATTATAGTCATTATATATAAGCCTATTTAAATATTTTTGTCTTTATGTGTGTACATAATGGTAATATGGTAGTACTGCTTTACATCATGCTGTTTTTTATTGAAAGACACTCTAGTACAGAAACAAGGTTAACTGATTTACCATTAAGAAAAATTAAGATTTTTGAAAACTTTCAGAAGTATTAATTAGATTAACTATTTGTGTGCTGCATTGCTGTAATACAAAAAATGTATGGAAGAAATGTCACAGTAAAAAAAATAGTTTTTGTATAATATACTTGTTTTGATTTTGGAGTGAAATGTAATCTAGGCATTTTCATGAGATTCACAAACCCAGGACAATTCATAGGTTTCATAGATTTAATCTCATTATGTCTATGTCTATTAAAGGGGACTTATTATGCCCCTTTTACAAGAGTTTGTATGTGGAGTTTCAGCTCAAAATACCCCACAGATAATTCTTTATAGCACGTTAAAATTGCCAGTTTTTGGGGGGAGATCGTGCCGTTTTTTAGTGTGTCCCTTTAAATGCAAATGAGCTGGTTATTCCGGCCCCCTTTCAAGAAAAGGGCGGAGCTTAAAGAGCTCATGCTCCGGCATACTAGCAACAACAAAACAGGATAATCTCACGCACTGAAAATGATCATTCTGATAGCATGTTTGGACAACATCAGTGAGAACAGGCAATGGTAGCTATAGCAAGCTCGTTCAGCAAGACAATTTGGAAGGACTCACAACATATGATGTGTGATACTTACTTTGTCTGGATCTGAAGTTTGCGCAGAAAGTGTTGGTATTGACCCATCTTTCAGAATCAACCTTTCTGAAAATCCAGCGTTGAAAAGACCCTCGTTTGTGAAGCAGTCTGGTGCAAACATATACGACTTTAGCGATTTTCTTCTAAATATTTTCATTTTCAATGAAGAGACTGCTTTTGATTTATGGGAATTGAGTGATTTTTATAATTATAGGCTGGTTGTTCTCACACACTGCGGACACACATCAGTGTTCAAACACCTTATAAAAGTGAATTTTGCATAATAGGTCTCCTTTAAAGACATTGTGATTGTAATTTTTTTCTACTCTCACACACATACGCTAACTAACCCTAAGCTGGTCAATTACAGAGACTGTCGTCTAAATATTTGGGGGAATGAGGATACACAGGCCTCTGAGAACAACCTCCACGGTCCTTCTCTCTTTAAACGCAATGGTCGAAAACCCCCACACTGGTCCCATATCAGTTTCTGGTCTGTGACTCTTGATTGAGAGTCAGCTGTTCTGACAGGGTCACATCCCACTAGATGTTTAACATTTTAGGGATTTGGCGTTGGATTGGATAACATGAAGTAACATGAAGAGGCTGTAGGCGTTCACATTCCATACAAAGCACAGGTAGATATCCATCCGCAAATGTGAATCATGCTTTATGTATATCCAGACAAATTTGAGAGTGCTGAGCATCATAAATCAAAGACCCCCTCACTTAGGATGATCTGTGTGGGAGATTAACCCACAGAGTTCTTCAAAGCAGATTGTTGCCTTTTCCCTCCTGGGTGATCTTGGGATCATAATGGCTATGATTTCAGTGGCGTATCATAATAAATGTCTGCTTTGGATTATGATCTTTAGTCTTTCACAGCATGATGTGGCCATTGATTTTGATATTGGAAGCCATTAGTTCTTCCCAGACTGGTATGACGTTTGGGTTTGAGGTTTTTCCTGCTGGAATAAACAGATCATACCAGTTAAAGGGGTCCAGCTGGTTTTGAAGCATAGTAGCTGGTTTGTTGGTGGCCTATCAGCTCTAACCACTTTGACCAAGATGGTCTACCAGGTTGACTTCAGTCCCACTGGTTAGTAGTCTAGCTCATCAATCATCTAGAACAGCTAATGGTGGTTGTGTTATAACAGCATTACATTAAGGCCCTGTTTACACCTGGTATTAAGATGCGTTTTGGTTGATCGGATCACAAGTAGACGAGGGAGACACATTCCCGTTTACACCTGGTGTTTTAATCCATCTCTTTTGTCCACTTTCAACCACTTCTGTCCTGATTTCTTTGAGGTAAATGTATATGCTTTTTCAGATCTTTCGATCTAATGGACAAAGTAAGCTCATGCAATTTACATATGAATGCGAATTTATTCAATTTATTGAATTTAGTCAAATGTGTTTTCAACTACCTCTGGAAATGGTCGAAAGGTTTACACCTGTATTTAGCATCATCCACTTGTGATCCTATCGACCAAAATGCATCTGTAACACTTTACAATAAGGTTCATTAGTTAACATTAGTTAACTACATTAGTTAACATGAACTAATAATGAACTGCACTTAAAAAGCATTTATTTATCTTTGTTAATTTTAATTTCAACATTTACTAATACTTCATTAAAATCTTGTTAACAATAATGCACTGTGAACTAACGTTAACAAAGATTAACAAATACAGTAACAAATGTACTGCTTATGGTTAGTTCATGTTAGTTAATACAGTAACTAATGTTAACTAATGAAACCTTATTGTAAAGTGTTACCAATGCATCTTAATACCAGGTGTAAACAGGGCCTAAGTCACATGACATGCAAGAACCAGTTTCATTTCGACTTGTTTCTCAAACAGTAAGGTTACATTCCAGTAAGGATGCGTATCTCACATATCACGTTATCATCCTTAGAAAGCAGCTTGAAGGATGGATCAAATGTATCCTTCGCATCCTCCAATCACCCACAATCCTTTGCACACGTACCAGTTTACGGGAAAAAATTGGCGGAAATGTGTTGGCCCTGAGCTTGTTCAGTTTTATTATATAATGCAAGACAATAATGATTTAGGAAATGGAGGCATTATGTTTTCTTTTGTTGTGTTGTAATTAATCAGATAATGCTAAACTGCTCATGTAAACCCATAGGAGATCACATAGAGTTGATATTTACTGTATTGCATTGATAAAAAGTCAGATAACAGTTATATTATTTTTCCAAAACTAAGTTTCAATAGCATTTTTGTGCCATGATCGGGGGGCGGAAACCTTTTAAGATGTAGCCATAAGGTAGACACGTCTCATTCTAGCTTTTGATACTTAGGACTTCAGCCAAGCAGTCTCATAAAGACTGGGGCCATTTGCATAAACTTAGCCACTATGTTAAGACTGTGTCTTAAGAACTAGTTTGACTAACTAGCAGTTAACAAAGGGGCAACCAGTCTAACCAGTCCAATTTAAATTAGACCAATCTACCTTTTTATGTAACTGACAATTAAAAGTTAGGACCAGTTTTGAAGAAGAAAAAAAATTGAGTAACTTGACTAGTCTAAGATGTTTATGCAACCGGCCACTGGTCTAGTAACCATGCAGCCTTCCGTTTTCTTGTATATATACAAGTTGATCAATGATTTCATTTGGTTTGAAAATGAATAAACACATATCAGTCTGATAGCTTCAGAAAACCATTTAAGTTGTATAGATTGCTTTTATCCTACCTTTATGTCCCTTTTGGAGCTTGAAGCTTCGGGTCCCAACTGACTTTCATTGAAAGAGTTGAAACATTCTTCAAATATCTTATTTCGTGTTCTGCTGAAGCAAGGAAATCAAATGATATCTTACGGCATGAGGGTGAGTAAATGATGACAGAATTTTCATTTTCGAGAGAATTATGTTTTGTTGAATGGCCAGTCAGAACAGACAGATCAGATGTTTCAAGAAGGGAACAGAGGACTACCTCTCATGTATGTCAGCTGATTGTATACCACCCATGTAGTTGCCCAGGGCATGAGGGTGCGGTGGGAATGGCGGCATGGTCATTAGGGTTTGACTGTGCCTGGCCCATGGGGACAAAGGCATTCACACAGATTTATCATCATACATAATCTGATAACAGCACTATACTGCCCAACTGCAGCCACCACTGACCACAGGCCTTGAAAATAGAGAATTAGAAACTGGACGATGTGCCATTTAAGTTTTCCAGTAAGGCCAGAAAGCTCTTGGAACCCATTCGGGTAATTAACTTGTCCATGTTTCTTGGGACAGTAGAGATTCAAGAGTGGGCAAAGTAGAGTATGAACTTACTGAACTGCTTAATCATAGTATGGTCAATGGCCTGCTATCCCCACCCCACTGTGGACCTGCGACCCCTTTGATGGATGCCGGACAGGGTCCCTAATTACACCTAATGTGGTGTAATAGTCCCAAGAGTAGGACTGTCTTGCTTCAGTCGGGCTGCCGAAAGAGTGAGATGGGGAAAAGTGGGTGGTGTACAGGGTGTGTGGTGGGTCCCACGTACATGGCCATCAAGGCAGCAATTAAGATGCTGAAACGCACGTAAATGAGTCTAGCTCCCACCAGCAGAATGAAAACAGAGGGAGTGGGAGGGAAATAGCAGGCATCCTCGTCTGGTTTCACTCTCTTTTCTTCATTCTTACAAAACAATACAGATTACACTACATACCAAACTCAGCAGCAAGAGTTCCCACTTCCACTAAACACATCCTTGTAGCATGATCTTCACTGGTTGCCTGTTTCATCCTACATTCAATTCAAAATACTCTTCTTCAATTTAAAATACTTGAATGGTCTTTCTCCAATCTATTGGTCAGAGTTACTTTACCCATATTCCTGCTCAGGTCCTCAAATTCCAGTTTACTGGCTATCTACACCTTTAGAACCATTCGGAACACTGTAGCATCACATAGATGAAGTTTGCACAAGACACTCAAAAATGTAAAAATTGAATTCTCTCTGCACCCATATCAGCAGCAAGTTCCACTGTTGCCCAATAATTTCTTTTACACTTTATGACATTTTTACCAAAGCTCTCTGAATGTCTCTCGATCTCTCATCCTAACTTACTCTCTTTTTCCTTTTATTTACTGTCTCCCATCCACTCCTGCCACCCATGCTGACAGCTGCCCACTTGGCAAGTGCCTTGGCATGTGATAATTAGTGTAAAGGTGGTAGAGGGCAGCGAGAGGGGGGTAAAGTTTTGTACTAGAGAAGGAATAGAGGGTATGCTGTGTCCAGCTGGCTGTTCCTAGCATTACAGGCTTGGCTTTGTGAGGTCTGACAGCTGCATTGAAACTGTGTGTGTGTGTGTGTGTGTGTGTGTGTGTGTGTGTGTGTGTGTGTGTGTGTGTGTGTGTGTGTGTGTGTGTGTGTGTGTGTGTGTGTGTGTGTGTGGAATAAATTTGTTGTATTAGTCAGTTTTGTTACAATACAATTTGCATTAGTCCAATGTAAACTGTAACAGTGTTCTAAAAACCACTGTTAAACTGGCCTTATATGTGTAAACTTCCCATACTGATTAACGTCTGCATACAGTTGCCGGTGAGCAAAATAATCCAAGTAAACAACTCTAAATACCTCACCCATCATCTAAATATGGGCATAATGAAATACATCAAAGAAGAAGCATGTGACAGATTCTTTGATGTGTGAATCATTCATTTTTAGGACCTCAATCTATCTTCATAGAGCAATGTAGTTATGATGGGAAAAGGAAATGTGTCATAAAGTTGAGGCAATAAAGTCCTAAATGAAGATAATAAGCACAGTGGCATTTCCAAGCACTCCAGTGAATGAATGAGCTGAATGGACTTTCTTCAGAGCTTTCTGACTGGCTAGCTGTCTAAGCGGACGTATCTGGATTGGTTGGATGTGGCAGCAATAAATCTTGTTGTTATCTTAGTCAGTGAATGGGGTAATTGAAAGACAAACAGGAACAATTACAAATTCATTGAACACCTTGTTTGTTGAGTGTGCTTGTTTAGATTTCATTTACATACATTTTCCAAATTTTATCAATAACAGTTTGAGCTTGTTAGCATTTCTAGGCTATTATGGGCCTTTCTGTGTACAAAAGGCACATTTATTGTTTCATTCAACCTGTAAATATCTTCACATCTGAGCCCTGTGATGGACTGGCCATCCGTTTCCCTGCTTATATCCCGAGACTCTAGGATAGGCTCCAGCATCCTTGCTACCCGACATAGGAAAAGCTGTTTGGAAAATTAATGGAGGGATCTTCATATGTGTCTATATATTTCCCTGTTGGGATACGTGTTCGAGAAAACTGTGATTGCTTGCAGACTCTCGTATAGTTTTGTTAGCTCACATTGTTCAACACCCATACTGCCAGCACTCTAAAGCCAAGAGCTGAAAGTGAGGGTAGTTTGCTAACCTGGACCTGTTTCCCCTTTCCCTTTCAAAATATGACCTCTTGCCCTACACACTCTCCCAAGCCAGAACCGGGGGCTGATTTGGAAGGCCTGACTGTCAATCTATTTAGCTTTTTTTCCTCAGCGGACTTCAATCAAACCTCCTTTGAACCCCCTCCTCAATGGCCGCAGTGCCAGCTGATTACCTTCCTTTAGCTATGTAAATCACTCCCACAAGCTCAACGCCACCACAATGGCTCTTTTTAGTGTGGTAGCTCCCTGGCCTGCAAAAGGGATTATGACTGTTTAAAAAAGCCAGTCATTTCAAATCAGCCCCATTATATAGCGCTTTACGTAGCATTGCCGTTTGTTTGTTCCTGTCTGGAGGCCATTTTAGGCCTCTTTGTAAGACTCAGTGAAAACATCTGTTTGTCATCCATAAACACTTTTTATAGGATCCTAACATCATGATAAAAATGATAGTCAGTCCATTCCATCATCCCTAGTGCAACCACATGCCCAGTTTCTGTTCAGCAGAAGGATCTGCTACACACACTGAATGTGCAATACATTCAGCATACAGCGTTGCTGCAAGACTACAACATTGTCACTGGTGTTGATTTTACAACTGGTGTGGTGTTTTAGCTGGTGGGCTAAGGGGTTTAAGTGCTAATGCTATATAAAAACTCATTTAAAATAAACATAAAATGCAAAAAACATGGCATAATATCACTAACCATTAAATGTGATTGGAATAGCATTACACAAAAATGTCAATAGGGATCATAGGTCATGCAATGGCTGCTGGGAACGCCCCTTGTCAGAGCTATGCGGCCGTGTTTGAACAGTGTTAACATGCATTGGGAAACGTGAGTCGGCAATATTTAAGTCACTTTAGACTTCATCTTAACCCTGATTTGTAAACTGTAGTGTTTGTTGCAAAATATGAAATATTATGTGCCACTGCTGTGTCAAAAATTTAGCTTTAACCATTCATTGTCAATATGCTAGATGCTATTGAGCGTATCAGCTTGTTTTCACGCAACTGCAAATACAAGAGGCTTAATTCATATAGTTTTTGACTTTTGTACAGAGGAAGTGCATAACTCACAGTGTCTCTACATGATACATTGAAGTATTTTAAGCAAAAAATAACTTAACTTGCTCAACAAAAGTATCTGTCCAGCTTCCAATGCTCTTCCACACTCAGAAACGTGTGCACACACATTTCTAAACACAAAGCCATCAGCTGCCTAGAAAGAAGTGGGATCCTTAACCAGCAAACGAGCTTGATCCTCGACTATGCAATGACCAATTCAAAGCAACACAGGCACAACACTGCCAGCCAACACTGGTTTCTAAATAATCAGGAGAACGGGCCCCACACTTTGGCGCGCTCCGGGACAAAGGGGGAAGGGGTGCAAGGCCCATGTGAGACAGCAAGGCAGCAGTGGCAGCGTGGCTCAGCATTAACGAGTGTTCACTGATTGAAAGCTCCAATTGTGGCCCACGCCTCGGCATGCTCCTCTGGCCGTACATTCATCGCCACTTCCTGGGGCCTTTGTGTGTTACTGAGTTAGAGAGAGAAAGGGGAGGGGGAAAGGGCCACCCGACCCGGAACATTGGCACGACACGGTGGGCCCCCACAGGAGCGGCTCTACCATCTGCCGCAGTAATTCAGCCGCCCGCATGCCAGAGCAGCCACGCGGCCCACTTACGCAACACTACTCACCATGGGCCTCTCCACACAAAGCCCAGAAACAAACACCGCAAGCCAGCCTGGAATTTTCTCCTCACTGGGGCCCTTTTTCTTTTCTGTAGCCCCTTTTGAACATTTGTGTTTGCCCCCTGCTCTCATCAGCTCAACCCATGATGCCACTGTGGCATCAGAGCGGAGTCCTTCTGGCAGCACAGAGCCTCACCTCTCTTCCCGCAATGCAGAAGGCCTCTTATTCAAACACGACTTGAAGCGCAACAAGTTGGCAAGTCACAAAAAGTCTGGTGGACGAGTCAGAGATGTTGCTCATTTCTTCCTCATTCAACTTTCTCGGTCCTTCCTACTTGTATTTCACCATATTCATCATTCCCTACATATGTCTCATAAAGTGCCAGCACTAGAGGAAACAGATTCATTGTTCAGGACTGTTCAGAGCCTCCATTTGAAGTGGAGCATTGTGAAGCTACTAGGACACTGGCCACAGTTAGCGCTCTTTGTTGCCATTGTTCAACATCACCTTTTTGAGCCTTGATAAAATGTTGTTTCAAGCTTCAATTTAAATTGTTCAGTTCTAGTCATAATGCTCAGAATGACTGTCTCTGGAGTGCTGTTTAAATTTTGAGAGCTCTGTCACTGATGTCACTCTCAGAAAGAAATAGCCCCTTTAGAGGTACAACAGCTTGTCACTGAAGCATTATCCTCAAAAGGTAATAATATATACCCTTTAGAGCAGGGGTGCCCAATCCTGTTCCTGTACCTGCAGAGTTCAGATCCAACCCTGATCAAAAACACCTGTCTGTAATTATCAAGTGCTCCTGGAGATCTTAATTAGCTGGTTCAGTTGTGTCTGATCAGGTTTGGAGATAAACTTTGCAGGAACAGGACAGGGCATCCCTGCTTTAGAGGTACAAAATTGTACCTTTGTAGGGTATTGACCTATAGTGAGAGCTGTTGTACTCCTAAAGGTAAAAATTTTAAAACTAACATCCCGCAACATTCATACCACAACAGAAAGCAGTTGTCAGTGGGCAGTTGTGGACTGGTAAGAGAGTCGGACTTGATACCTGAAGGTCACAGGTTAGATTCTCAATACCGTCAGGAAACGACTGGGGTGCCCTTTAGCAAGACACCTGGGGTGCTTCTCAGTTCTTATGTGTGCATCCTCGTTTCCTTTTCTCGCTTCCTTTCCTCGCATCTTAGCTCCACCCCTTCAGGATGCAAGGGAAGGAAGCAAGGAAAAGATACGAGGACGGAGGAATGGAATCAAGTAAAATTCTATATCCTCTGTCCCTTTAGCGTCACTTCAAAGCGTCATCAATTAATGATGACTCTACACCGCTGGATTTAGCTTGCACATCGGGATTCTTGAACCTTAGAGATAATTATTTATATTGTAATAGTTTCAACCTCCACTAAATACCACATTTGTCTGTATTTTTTTATATTACCAATTATTATTAACAATGAATTATTCCCAGTTATTAACGGCTTTTTATTTGTTGTACAGTATTACAGTTTGTTCAATTTTCTTTCATTTTCTTGTGCTTTTATATAATTCTGCAACTGTCCTACTACAGTTGTAATTTGACATACATTTGTGTCGTGCATGTAAACAGTAATGATAATTATAATAATAATAATAATTAATAAACTGTGGCAAAATGTGAAGGGGGGAGGAGAATTTATATGTGCAGTCGATAAAACACTTCCACAAAGGATAGACCTGTGTATCCTCGCTCATGAATCAGGAAGCCTCCTCAACCCTCCATCCTCACCTCCTCACAGTGCAATTAGAGAGTGGAGATGTCCTACAAGATGGCTGAGCTCGATTGGTTTCCGGGTCATAGGACGGAGGAGCGAGGAAACGAGGAGGGATATTGAGAAGCACCCCTAATCCTCAGCACTTTAATGGCTGCCCACTGCTCCGGGTGTTTACTACTCACTGCTTCAAATGTGTGTGCAGAGGACAAATTCCAAGTATGGGTTGCCATTCTTGACCTTGATGTCACTTCACTTCAGTTTCGTGTTTAGAGTGTAAAATGTTTTGCGTTCACACACAGTTCAGATATCAAAAAAGAGTCACAATTTGCAATTATCTTAAATGTTCACTTTTCACAAACACATTTTTGGTAAAACTGTTCGTAGTGAACTGAATTGCACTGGACAACTAGTCATACAGTTGTCATGTTTGTGTTGCATTTTTGATATGATGTTCTGGTAACTCAAAGAGAGATATATAAGCTGTAAATCATTTGCAGGTTTTAGATTAAGTCTCTGTCTTCCACCAGAGCTGCTCCAGTTGGTTTTGTGGTTTGGGCGCAACCCACATGCTACACTCTTATAAATGAAAATCATTCGAAGATGCTGCTGGTTTATTTAGACGTTCTGTGTCATAAGATACACTCACCTAAAGGATTATTAGGAACACCATACTAATACTGTGTTTGACCCCCTTTCGCCTTCAGAACTGCCTTAATTCTACGTGGCATTGATTCAACAAGGTGCTGAAAGCATTCTTTAGAAATGTTGGCCCATATTGATAGGATAGCATCTTGCAGTTGATGGAGATTTGTGGGATGCACATCCAGGGCACGAAGCTCCCATTCCACCACATCCCAAAGATGCTCTATTGCGTTGAGATCTGGTGACTGTGGGGGCCATTTTAGTACAGTGAACTCATTGTCATGTTCAAGAAACCAATTTGAAATGATTCGAGTTTTGTGACATGGTGCATTATCCTGCTGGAAGTAGCCATCAGAGGATGGGTACATGGTGGTCATAAAGGGATGGACATGGTCAGAAACAATGCTCAGGTAGGCCGTGGCATTTAAACGATGCCCAATTGGCACTAAGGGGCCTAAAGTGTGCCAAGAAAACATCCCCCACACCATTACACCACCACCACCAGCCTGCACAGTGGTAACAAGGCATGATGGATCCATGTTCTCATTCTGTTTACGCCAAATTCTGACTCTACCATCTGAATGTCTCAACAGAAATCGAGACTCATCAGACCAGGCAACATTTTTCCAATCTTCAACTGTCCAATTTTGGTGAGCTCGTGCAAATTGTAGCCTCTTTTTCCTATTTGTAGTGGAGATGAGTGGTACCCGGTGGGGTCTTCTGCTGTTGTAGCCCATCCGCCTCAAGGTTGTGCGTGTTGTGGCTTCACAAATGCTTTGCTGCATACCTCGGTTGTAACGAGTGGTTATTTCAGTCAAAGTTGCTCTTCTATCAGCTTGAATCAGTCGGCCCATTCTCCTCTGACCTCTAGCATCAACAAGGCATTTTTGCCCACAGGACTGCCACATACTGGATGTATTTCCCTTTTCACACCATTCTTTGTAAACTCTAGAAATGGTTGTGCGTGAAAATCCCAGTAACTGAGCAGATTGTGAAATACTCAGACCGGCCCGTCTGGCACCAACAACCATGCCACACTCAAAATTGCTTAAATCACCTTTCTTTCCCATTCTGACATTCAGTTTGGAGTTCAGGAGATTGTCTTGACCAGGACCACACCCCTAAATGCATTGAAGCAATTGCCATGTGATTGGTTGATTAGATAATTGCATTAATGAGAAATTGAACAGGTGTTCCTAATAATCCTTTAGGTGAGTGTATGTTTCCATCACCCTGTTTTTATGCGCATTTTGAAGTATGGCTTCAGAAACGAGTGATGGAAACGGCAGAAAAAGTTTTTACGCTCTTTTGACGTGTTTTTTGCGAAAAAGAGTTAATGCGACTAATGGGAGATGGAAACGCATTTGCCGAATAATTTCTGATGTAGCAAACATTAAACCCATGTGACTGATCGGCTGTTTCCTCATGATGGGAATTCCGTCTCTTTTTAGAAAACTGAACCGGATCATTTGGCTCAGCTCAGTAATAAGAGTATACGTTTGCGCGTGTTACTCATCTTGTTTTCTGACCTGATATTAAGGATGATCGATTGCTCGACCACATGCACTCCATGCAGCTACTGAATGTTATGTTATTGTGTAGCCTACTGTATGTGCGTATACACATCAAAATAACATTTAGTTAGTGACTACTTGATGTGTGGCTAAGCAATGTAGCGAAAAGGATAATCATATTATTCTGTCTTGTATTAATATACAAAAAGAGAAACTCAAAGGAGTTGACTCGTTCACAAACGACACATCATTCACTACTGTTTCCGCTGATGGTGTTTTATTTACTGTTGCTTACTAGGTTACCAATACCACCGTTGTCTATTCGAACGACTTGATGGAAATGCACCTAATTTTTTTTTTTCGAACTTTGAAAAGATTTGCTTCACGTTTGGATGGAAACCCAGCTATTGACTTCACCATCCTTCATATTTGTTTCAGTAATTGTTAGCTGCTCCTAGCTGTTGTATGACCAGGACAATTCAAGAATCACTTTTATAAACATGGTTGTCAATCTTAAACACTATCTGTTTAAACAGCCAAAAAGGGGCCCAATTTTTCTTGAATTCACCGTAATGTGGTGCCAATTGAAGAGAGCTTCAAAAATATTTGTGTGGTCTTGTAGCATGACACCAATGGCTTTTCATCTCTCCAGTGGCTTCAGGTCATATTTCTGCTGTGCAGACATCTTGCTGGGGTCAGATGGGGCAGTTATACTCTTGATCTTGATTCCTCTTGCTAGTGTAAGGAGAAGCTCAGTTATGGTACCTGGTCCTATGAATTTGGAGGCTTAAAGAGAACCACATGTCCCACACAGCTTTTTACCACTCCACCAGTTTGCGGTCATACGGCAAAAAAAAGACACATTATCCACTCTAAAAGGTTTGGTTAGTGTGCATTCATGGTCCTGCAGTCATGTTTGGCACTGTAGTTCATATTGCATATCTCTTTCTATGGCAGTGGTGCTGAGGGCAGCTGATATCATGAGCGCACCAAAGAGAAGGCTAATGCTGAAGAGCTCCCAGCAGGGTTCTCCCAGCACCCTATGGGCATCCGTCTGCATCTGGATGACATTACTGCCTCCCTGGTGCTGATTAGACAGATGAGGAGGAGGTTGGGATAACCTAAACATGTCTCCATTGCAAACCACTCATTCATATTAATTAATCCCCCATTTGTCACTGTGCTTGGCTTAGCGGTGCACCGAAAGAACAAATGGTTTGGTGGTGATGTTTGCCGTATAGGTTCAAAATAGTGGCCCGCTTAAATTATTCAACCCCTACACTTAAGTTAATATAGGTTACTGATTCACTAGTTTGTATTGCTGCCATTTGCTTATCACAGTGGTCAAAACTAAGATCAAAACTGAAAGTGAGTCAGGTGATTTCTTGGAAATGGTCCTTTTCACTTTATACCAGGACGGTGAGAGTCTGAGTGACTGGAAACGTGTGAAATTGAAGAAATCTTGAATTGTTACTCTTCAACCAAGGCAGTCCTCCCTAGGACTTCTCACTCTTAACCTCAGCATGTCTGATGACAAGTCAACAGGAGCACCGTCTTTTACCTAAAAGTAAAGTGTACTTTGTTGAAAGCAACATTGCCAGGAGAAGTGAGGAAAGAAAATACGTTCTGTCGGCAGGTGTGTCAAAAACTGCTGCATAAGTAAATGCATACTCTGCATGTCTTCTTTGATGGATTAATGGCCTTTTTAATGGGTAAATCTTTAAAAAATGTCAACTGTCAAACCATCTTCAGAAATGTGAAGTGTTTAAATCAACCTCAAGACATCCTGCACATTGTAAAGAGCCTATGCACAAGCAGAAGTGAGACAAATTTCCCAGCCCAACAAGCCCAGTTTTAACAGTGGTGGACAGTGGTGGTTCTGCATGACCAAGCCAACAAAGATCCTTAGAATGTTATCTCAACCCTAATACAAAGTTTCCGACTGTATCAGGACTTCTTAAGGAGCCGACACCTTGACCTTGTTGCCTCACTCCTAAAAGTAGTAACTATTGCACCTGCTTTTAGAAGAATTACATAGAATTTAGTAGGTCAACGGTTCGATACAAAGGCACACTCGTTACATTTCTTGCTTGACCTTTGTCAGTTCCTTGGCAGCATTGTTCAGCAATGCATGGATAGAGAGGCGCACCCTACTCTCTGTGCGGTTCTCTGATCCCTCCCAGCTCACTGGGAGCATGTTCACATGAGACCGTTCATTCCTAAGTACACCTACGCAAGTCTCATCAACTCCCCTTTTATTTTCTTCATCCACTTTGTGCATGTCTTCATGTTTACATGTGGGTGTGTAAAGCTTAAATTACATTAAACATTTGAGTGCTCAACTTAATAAGTATCTACACTCTCACCTCAGTGGTAAATGCTGTGAAAATGTAACATAATATCATATGAAACAACACAGCATATACACTTACATAGGTACAAGCCTTTTATTATAGCATATGTGCAGATGTGTAGGCATTAGAAAACATGACACAATTACATGTTTTGATTTGCCATGCTATTCAACAGCCAACGTAGAGCTGAACCCTTTCACCTTGGGAGGAAGCCAATGACATAAAACTGTAAAGTTTTGGAAGTCAAAATTATGATTTACCATATTGCTTAAAGTATTAATCTATATAATATTCAACATTATATTATAACAAAAATATTTTCTCTTAAAATCATATTTCTGTTGTTGTATTTTGTCATTTAGGGTGTGTTTTCTCGCGTACAGACGACAACGCTGTCAAACCGATCCCTGTACCCACGGATCCGTGAAAACGACTTAAAATGCTGTATTCTGCTGCCAGGCTAGTAGTTGGCGATGTCAGTTTGTAAAGAAAAACTATGCGCCTATAGACTGAACACGTAATACTAGTATTGTAGTCTTGGGCTGAATCCGAAATCGCCCCTATACCCTCAAATAGTGCACTATTTGAGGGGACAGCCATTTGTAGTCGTGTCCGAAATTTTATTGAGTGCACTAATTCTATCCCACAGTGCACCGCAATAATGAGTGTACAGCCGATGTACACACAAAGGCTGTCCGAATTCATTCACTCGTTTTCATTCACTCCTTCAAGTGAACTGTATTAGTGGACTAACGTAGGGAACAGTGAATGAGGGTTTAGGGTCAATTTCGGGTTCAGCCTTGGTCTTGACCACATTTGTACTCGGTCTTGTCTCGTTCTCAGACTTAGAGGACTCTGGATTTAGTTTCAAGACCGGTCAAGACCACAACTGCTAGGATATTACTAAACTGCTGGTGCATTGTCTGATTTATTTATTAACATCATTAATGTGATTGGATGTAAAACTTACTGCTTCAGATGCAATCAATAACTTGATTCGTTTATTGTGCCGTTTCAGAAATGAATGAAGAACTTGAGCATGACTGCAAACATGCTTGTATACAAACATTCAATAATTGTATGCATTTGCAATTTACCAATTCAGATGCATCTTCTGTACCACCTCTGCAGTGCAAAGATGAATTTTGTTGTAATGATTTCATTTGATTGGTAACAGCTCTATATCGTGTCTTATTCAATTATATTTATTGATTAAAAATAAGTCATTTCTTAGGCGTTAATGTGTATCTTTATGAATTTAAGGAGTGCTGGTCTGGTCTTGGTCTTGACTCGGCCTCGCCCTTCCTTGATCTTGGTCTCGACTTGGTCTCAGATTAGGTGGTCTTGACTACAAAACTACATAATACGCATGCGCATGATGTCACCGTTTTCACAGATTTCACATTTTTTGTAGTTTACATGGAGACGATAACGGTATCAGTTTCAAAAACGTGCACTTTGAATCAAAAGTTTCAAAAGTGCATGTTCAGGCCCCCAAGACGCTGTTGTCGTATAAATGAACGGCATAAAACGTTTTTAGTTGAAAGCAGTGTCTGGTAAACGGCCCCTGAGTTTGTTTTATTGTAGTATTTTAATGTCATGTGAGTTACCTTGATGGTGTTTTGTCTTTATGTGCACCATCTCTTACAATGATCTCCAATTCATCATTTGATACCTTTTTGGCTTTCTATTTTACTACCTATATTATTATGATTTAACAGTTTTCCTTTTATGGTAAATACCATAAATAAATAAAAACACCTGTATAATTACCATAGTACATGAATATGGTAATCATTCAGTACGAAAGTACATATTAATACCATGATATTATATATGATGTAATTAATGTACAATGCTACCGCCATACCAGTACTTTTTTGTAAGGGATAGCTAGTGTTGCTTTAAAAAAATTCCCACCTCCCAGGCTGCACATTTCCCTCTTTCCTAGAAGTTTCACACTCTCTTCAATGCCATGTGACTGTTTGTATAGTCTCTAGACATGTCTCTGACTGTCAATTTGCAATCCTTTTCCCATTGTTATGATCTGCTGTCGGATGTGAGGACCAGGCCGACAGGCCGGCTACGGAGTCTCTATGTGGGCCGCACAAAGGTGAAGAATTTAGCAGAACTCCTGCCACACTGTTATGAGGATGAGACGTGTTTCGCGCCAGGGTATGGGTCCTCACAGGCGCAATGGTGCGAAACCACGGCCCTCATCCGCCCATCCCACCTAGACTGCCGACAGAGAGGGGAAATGGAGAGTGGTGTTTCTGTCAGTAAGTCACACGTTGAGGGGTGTAACCAGAGCCAGGTGATGAGACACGGGCTATGGTGGCGCTCATAAGCCCCAGGATGCCAACGCTTTATAATCCAGGCTTCCTAAACATTCCCAGTATAATCCCTGCACCTTTCCATGTGAAGCTGACATGCCATCCTTAAAGGTGGGGTCTAAAGCAATTTCATGCATTCTGACTTATTTACACTGTTAAAGAGTTGATTCTCATGCTAAACATGGCCAAAATGTCAAAAAACAAGTTAGACGTATGACGGAGTATTTCTGTACCAAAAACACTCCTTCAGGATTCAAATAAGTTTTGGAACGTTTTTTTCGAGTATGGCCCTATATGACGTCATAAAAGGCGGAATTACTTATATGGGCACTTCTGCCGGATGAGCGCACACACACATCAAAGCGAGAGCAAGAGCACGTCCATCAACGAGCTTCGTTCAGGTTACGAGAGCCGTCGGCAGCGCTGTCATTTAGTTTTTAGACCACGAAATCAACAATGTCACTAAAGAAGTGTGTGTTTGGTTGTGAGGGAAATATAACCTTGTTCAGCTTCCCAAATAACCCAGCGTTAAGGAAACCGTGGATGCAGTTTGTTTTTCCGTAGCAGCAACGGAGTTCTGCAAGTGTGTTTGTTTTTTCCCGGTCATGAGTCAAAACCGCAGGCGGTGAGTCAATCGGCGCGTAAGTGCATATAATGTAAACAACACGAATGTATAGTGAATCGAAAGTTATCCAGGGATAACGCCATGATGTATTTCGTGTGTGTGAGAGTGTGAGTGTGTGTGCTCGTGACTCTTTAACTCCACCCACTGCATGGCTCCACAAGTTCGGCTGTTTTCGGAAAGAATCGGTAGAGCGTATCTATCTTTTAGAAATATGATAAAACTAAAGATTATTCAGAGATATGAATATGATATGCAATACTGCTCTATATGTACTCAAGATTAACACGAGATTGGCAGAAACTGTGTGTGTTATGTACCCTTTAACATGGTTTTAATGATTTTACCATTCTGAGTTTTGTCAGTAAAATGGTATTGTTTGATTATCTTGTAATTTAAATAAAAACTATACTTCAAACAATACCATATAAATTGTCTTTACCTACAGTACAGATTGTGTTGCTTGCACGTCCTGATTTTGTTAAATTCCTGGGTTAACATATTTTGTTGATCCTGGAACAACATTCCTGTCCGAAAATGTAGTCCTAACCCTACCTCTACTTCTAAACCTAACCCTAACCATAACCTATCCCTAGAATCAGATGGAAACGCTAGGTGAACAACACTGATGTAGAAGCACCTAACCCTGGCTGTAAGCCTAAACTTGACATAAACTGTACACTTGTCCCTCAAATCTGATTGGTTGATTGGAATGGTGTTCCAGGATCAACAAAGATGTTGATCCAGAAACATGTTGCACTTGGTGAAATCAGGCTCTCCGTATTGCTCTTTCACAAGCTGCATGCGTCACACAAAAAAGAGTGGCCTCATTGCTGACACACAAATGTTTTGCAAGTTTTGTTTCATGCTATGGACTGCTAACGATTCAGTGCGTGAGTGAACTGTTTAAATTAATTAAGTTGAGGTGCAAACTATTTCAGACCTTTTTCCAAACCCATTTAACCAAATAGATCAATAGTGATTCATTCATTCACTAGTTCTGATTCTAAACAGCTGATAGAAAACACACTGGACATGCTGACATTTTATCAGGTCAGTATATGATCATTTCCACCATCAGACAAGGATTTATTAGTAATATTTTATTGGTGCTTGAGGACCATTAAAAAGGTTCTAGCGCCTCTGCATGTTAGTGTCCAAAACATGAGTGATTGGAGTTTAGAATTATATTTCCTTTGAAGTCTTATTTTTTTCTATATTTTTCCATCAGCTTTACATTATGGTTATTGCACAGTCTGGAGCAATGTAGAAAAAAATCCATCCATTCGGTTACACTTTATTTTAATGGTCCACTTTAGACATTCTACTAACTATAAGTAACTTTGCAATTACATGTTAACTAACTCTTATTATTTTATTAGTAGCTAAGTAGTAGACTGTTAGGTTAGGGTTAGTAGAGTTGACATGTAGTTACAAAGTTACTTATAGTCAGTAGAATGTCTGTTGGGGAGCATCACAATAAAGTGTCAGCAGATATAAATCATACAGTCTATTAATACTCTAATGACTACTAGACTGCAATGTTACCTATAGTAACTTACCATACATTCTCCAAAATGCTTGTTTTTCCTCCAAGTGAACAATACGTCATGTTGGTAAGTCATTTAAGAAAAGGCCTCAGTGACTTGTTACATACATATATGAGTTTTAAATATTATTAAATTTCACATTATTAGACATATTGCATTTTCCAAACAAGTTTTACCTTAAATATGAAAAGTCAAGACAAATTTGTCTTTTCTCCACTCCAGTTGATCAGCAAAATGTCTGCAGTTTACTTTCTGTGGACCCCATCCAAGGCTAAGACCATACACACCCATCTAAAACAACATATTCACTGTAGTTATCACTGAGCTTTTATGAAACAATGCATACTTTACCTGAGACCCACTGCAGAAAAGAAGAAAAAAAAACTTTTCCTAGACACATGTGAATGGGTTCATAGAACCCAAAGGTATTTGAGTTTGACCTAGGATTGCTGATGCATGTTGACTCTGGGTTGGGTCAGCTCTAAAACACAGAAGTTAAAATGACCTTTGTGACTGTGTAAGCCTGAAGGATGGGGTTTGTTTTAGTGATTGTGTGACTGAGTGTTTCCAAAACCTAGTCAGCTGCTTTCAGAGGTAGCATTTTAAGGCATCGTAGTTAGTATGTTCCAAACGGTAAGAATTATTCTGCCTTGTTTTGTTCAGATTCTAGCATGTATCCTTCACAGTAAATCCCAGAATGCACTGCAACAAGCTCAGTGAAATAAACTCTAACATGCCAACAAGGTGACAGAACTGTTCAAATGAACATATTTCATTTAATACTGAAAATGTCTATTAAAATAAATTTGTCATTTAAATTGTATTATTTTACCAACTGCATCCCAATTTGTCTACGTATACTATGCCCTAAAGGTATGCACAGTTTTTGTGAAGAAAAAAGACATACTTTTGAGTGTATAGGCTTTGTGACATACTACTTTGTCATAATTGCGGCATTATTGGACCGGACCACCTTGTCGCTTACATGCATCCTGTCACCATTTAAACTGACCTGTCAATCATCTTGTCATTCAGTTTAATTTCATTTATCTTCCTACCATAGCCAGTCGTGGATCTTTCATGCGGATGCATTTAAAAGTTAATGACCAAACGTATCTTTATAAAAGTTCACAGTGTTGTTGCAGATGAAAAACAATATGGATAATATTGAATATATATCTTTTTGTCAGGTTAGATACTTATTATAAACCCCTTTATAAACCTCTCTGCTTAACCCTCGATCTCGCACATCCGCCATGTTTGTAGTTTTTTTTAACACTTTATCTGTCCAACGCACAATGGGTGTGGGCAATATTATTCCGTTAGAGTGTGCATGGATTGGGAATAGTAGACCATCCGGGTATCACTCATTTCAACATGCTATGATTTGGGACATCACATGACACACTAATTCTAATTTCGAATACTATTTAGGACAAATTGTATGTGAATTGGGATGCAGCATTTGCTTGTGCTATGTGTTTTCATGCTTTTTGCATTGCTAGCTTAGCAACATTCTAACATCAGACTACAAGTTGAGTTTCCTTTTTAGCACTGTTTGTGTGGCCTTTGTAGAACATTCCAAATCAGACAATCAACATTTTTTGAACAGAGCTTGTGTGTGTGTGTAGTTATGCTGACATAAGGGTTGATTCATATCATATCACAGTAAAATTCCAGAGTTTGTAAGATATTTGACTCGTATGCATGCTTGTGTTCTTAAATCATGATATGCATATCATCCATATGCATGTGTGTATTTATTTATTTATTAAGTGTTCTAATATTTCACATTATTAAATTGTTCATATTTAATAAAATGTTTGCACAACATGGGTTAATCAACCTGTGATCTGCCTTTCATTTTCCTTATGAAAAAGAAGTATACTTTTAAAAAGAGCATTTATTATGGAATTAAATGCAAACTGAATGTAATGTTTTCGAACACTTAATGACGTGAAAATGTATTAGATGTACCTTATATTTATAATAAATGCAATTAGCTGAACTTTAGAGTGCTTTTGACCCACTTAAGTAAGGATTAAATACATCTTTTTATGATAAACTAAAATATACTTTAATGTAATTTCTATTGAATCTTGTATGCATTTAAATATAATTGTAACTTACACATTTGTAATGATGCACACAGTTTCATCCTTAAAAAAGTGTTCACGCTGCCTTAAAATTTTAAGTTCAGTCAACTCAAATATCCAAATTGTCACTTTGCACAACTTCATTTCAAATTGACTAAACTTAAAGTTTTAAGGCAGCACAAACACTTACTTTTTAAAGTTGAAACAACAATTTTTGTACAGTGAAATTTAGTACATTTGAATCTTAAAATGTAATACTGAATAACACGCTACAGTTAAAATTATAATCAAGTACTTTATATGCTTTAGTATGTCACTCAACACTTCAAAATAATACTTCTTTAAAAGCACATCAAAAGATTATTAAAACATAATAATGATTTACCATCTACTTTAAAGTAAAACTTGTAATTTGACATTATTACAAAGTGCACTTTTCAAAAGTGTACTTAAAGGGTTAGTTCACCCAAAAATGAAAATTATCCTATAATTTACTCTCCCTCAAGTCATTCTAGGTGTTTATGACTTTCTTCTTTCAGCCAAAAACAATTAGACTTATATTAAAAATATCCTGGCTCTTCCAAGCTTTATAATGGCTGTGAATGGTGCCAAAAAAATGCATCCATCCATTATAAAAGTAATCCATACGGCTCCAGGGGGTTAATAAAGGCCTTGTGAAGTGAAGCCATGTGTCCATATTTATAACTTTATAAACTATAATCACTGGTTTCCGGTAATGGTCGTTCCGGTCGAGTTCTGGCGGTAGAGTGACTTCTGAGTTTATAAAGTTATTAATATGGATATTTTTTCTTACAAAAATGCATCACTTTTCTTCAGAAGACCTATGTCAGCCCCCTTGAGGGTGAGTAAACTATGGGATAATTTTCATTTTTGGCTGAACCAACCCGTTAAGTGTGTCACAAAACTAGCATATAGTTAGATTAAGTGGCACTTTATTTCTTTAATATTATCTGCAAAGTTTTTTATATACTTTTAAGATTTGAAGAACACTACAAGTGCACAGGGTTAATAAAATAAAATAAAGCTGTAAATGTTAGCACAGTCTTTACCAATCAACTGGCTTAAACAGACTGTATAAGGTGACAAAAAATAATAAGCCAAGCCTACAGTGCAACATATTAACAGCAGTCATTGTAGCTCAATTAAGTGCTGTCAGGGAATTATCCCGGGAGGAAGTGTACTGACATACACATCTCGTCATAATCAGAGTGAAATTGTTAGGCTTGCTCTGTGTCTGGTCTGGAATGGCTTGAGAACGGGCCCGGGCTTGAATGGCTGCCATTGTGAGGCCTTTGATGGAGGCGCTGATATCTGGACCCAGATGAAGCCACGGTCTGTGTGAAACAGGAAACAGAATCCTAACCTCCTGACCCCTGACCTTGGTTTGATGAACCTCTTACACATGTGGCAGGGTGGCAGGGGTCAGCGTGTCCCAGATAGCCCTCATCTGCCACAAATCTCCTCCACATTCCACACAAGGCCAACTTTAAACCTGCCGCGTTCGTTTCAAAGGGACTCTGAAAGAAAACAAGCACAATGCTTTGCAACGCGCACGTTTCCTTTTATTAGATCAGAATAAAAGAGCGAGGCTACACCTGACACTTAACTCATTATAAATAGCTTCTTGATTACCTATGCAAATAGTTGTCTTAGTAATTAGGTTCAGATATTCCACGAACAGATGCTGAGATAAAGGTTCAAAAGGTGCAAAAGTCTTTTTTTTCTTCACCATAAATGTTATAATGCAGGAAACGGGCTTGTTTAACTCACTTAGGCTAAACCTAATTGAGCATTTCGTATGATCTATTCTTCATGCATGTTTAACAATCTGTCGTTTTTAGAAGTGACATTTGTTTTCCTGTCATGGAAAACCGTGACTTTTCTCAAATTTCAGTGAGTAACACTTTCCTTCTCATGTCCTAGTGCTATATTAAGTGCTAAGGGTAACATTTGATCGCAAGTCTTGTAAAATTTCACTCCTTTGTTATTTATAAGCCACATCAACACATGTCTGCTAAGCTAATGAGATAACAACTCAAAAGTGTGCTGTAAGTCATAACAGTGTGTTTTTACACGAGGGCAGTGTCTGACATCACACTTTAGAGTTAAATGAAAGTCTGTTTTTCAGCTCTTTTACGGTATATGTTTACATTTTTGTGAAAGTTCTTAAATATTTAAAATGACAGTATTCTTAAATATTCTTAATATTTTATTTAATTGACCCTTACAAAAATAAAGTTTATTCAAGTGTGCTATTAGTATACTTCTTTTAAACTGAAAAATAAGAGTTTACTTTCAGTCTACGTTTTATGTACTTCTCAGTAATATACTTAGTATACTTGATTTACAGTCAAACCAAAAATTCTTCAGACAACCAGATATAATTTTTTACTAGTGTGTGCAGGACATTATAGTTCATTTATGTAAGTGAGGATAGCAAAATAACCAGGACATATTACATCCAAATATTCTTCATACAGTGACCCAGATAAAAATTTGGGAGCAAAATGATTCAGACACTTTGAGCTGAGCATGTTTTGCTGAAGTGTTTTTTCTTTAATTGCTAATGCGACCTTTGACACCACAGACTGAACAAAATGAAGCTTTGCTTGGTCATTGGTTGACCTAAATTGGTATCATCTAATTGTGTTCTTAAATCTAACAGCTGATTGGTTGATTGTAATCCATTACATCATCAAAGTTATCTGACATTATCAAGATGAACTTCTTGTCATATTTTACTACCATTTTCTAAACTATAGCAAATAAACTGTGAATGTGAGAAAATGTTGAAGGTGTCTGAATAAAGTTTGGTTTGACTGTATAAGTAAGTGTACTTGTAAGTATTCTGACAGAAAAGTCTAAGTATATTTGGCCTATACTTAAAAGTATAATTAAGCATTCTATACTCGGCTTTGTTTGCTCTTTTGATTGAGGAGCCTATTAAATATTTTTTTCGCATACTGTCTTATAAATTTACATTGTTTGAAAATATTGATTTATAAAGAAAACAGATATGTTCCTAATTCTGCGTATGTGAATATTTTTGTGTAGGCTAGTCCACTGGTAGTGTACATAGAATTTACTTCAAATCTACTTAAAGTACAGTTATAGGTATATGTCAAATATAAAAATTAATACCTAAATAGGAACACTTAAAGTAATTAAAGTGCAAAAATAATATATAAATAGTAAACTATAAGTTTGATGTTAAGTTCACTTAAAGTAAACTTACAAGTATACCTGCAGTATAAAACTAGTGAGAGTACACTTCAAAGTGTACATTCATAAACTAAAAAAAATATTTAACTAGCAAACCTACTCAAAGTTTATACTGTTAAACTTAAAGCATACTTAAAAGTATACTTTTATACACTAAAAAGTGGGCCAATTTAGTCCAAAGTAGTATTAGTATACTATTAGTGTACATTGATATTAGTATACTTACTACATAAAGTATACTTAAAATATACTTGAACTATGCTTATTTTTGTAGGGGTTGTGGTACTTTTTTTTTTTACACAGAAATAGCGTGATGTTGAGGAACCTGTTTTGAATGAACATGGCTTTCTTCTGTGTTCTTGAAACCTTGAAAGTTTTGAATTCTTCATTCTTGAATGCTTGTGGAATTCTTTAATCACTTGCATTTACTGGAATAATTATTTTATACTAAGTATACTATAAATCCATTAACATATTTACTGACATAAAGGGTATGCACTGACGTCACTTTCCCACCTGATCACACCCCCGTCAGCCGGCCTGAGTGGCAAAAGAGCTGTTGCATGACTGGAGTTAACTGGGGAAACTGCGAAAACGCGAGTAAAGCAAACGATTATCAGTTTAAACTAAAGGTTGGACTACATATAGTGTTTCTTACAACTTACCAAAGATCCAGTGATCCATGGATATTGACATGCAGCCAGGAATCATTTTTTATATGAGCCTGATTTCGACGCCGGGGAAATACATAAAGCAAATTTGCCTGTGAGCGCTTTATATAAATACAATATGGGTTGGTCTGAATGATAGATATCATCATATCGTCCAGCCCAAAAACTTGTATAGTTTTTGTCAGTACTTATTTAAAATCAACCCATAATGCAGAATATAAGATGGTAAATATTTAACTGATGAGTTGTCAACACAATATATAACAATACAATATATAAAGTTTGATTTTACCCCAAAATTCAACATATTAACAAAAAATGATAACTGCAAATCCATGTTTTGCTGCCTGGAGTCCGGTTGTTTCTGTGAATTGCAGAGATCAGTTTTCTTCTGTTTTCTGTAGCTTTCGGCAGTCTGTAAAAATATACCTCAGATTTCTTGTCAAATCTATTTGTACAGTCAATCTCAAAGCTCTTTCCCGTTTTAGATGTGTTTTGTGCCAATGCTGCCACTCAGTCTTTTTGCCACTCAGTTGGCGTAACCACAGTCACTCCGGCCGACGGTGACGGCACGTGCATACCCTGTTATTGCTTGAGATTTAATGATATATATATATATATATATATATATATATATATATATATATATATATATATAATTAAACTTTATTTGGAGTACGTCTTTATTGCACAATGCACATTTCTTGAAAAAAATCTGGGCAACAACACCCATTAGTCAAAAGTCTTGTGGACACATATCTAGCTACTGTGCGTTTTGTGGCCTTAATTCAGTGACTTACATTTTTATTTTATTTTTCCAAAACCATGCATAAACGTTATTCTCTCTAAAATACAAGCATGTACATACATGTTGTTCACATATTATGGTAGCCCAGTTTGTGTTGAATACAGTGTAATGACACTTTTGCCATTAATATGTTTATAAGCAACTGAAAAAGGCACAAATGTCAGAGCATGTCAAAACTGTGCAGAGTTAAGCCTAAAATGTGTTTTAATATCACTATTAGTAAGGATAGTATGATCACTGTATAATATCAGTCTTTAAATGCAAGATGTTTAAAGTATACTTGCAATAGTTCCATTTTAGCACAATGAAATATACTTAAGTATATCTTTAGTTGTTTAGTTACAAGTCTAGAAGAAAGTTGCTTCTTCCACTGATTTTTTTCCCCACACTTTCGATGGTCCACTTTAGACATTTTACTGACTATAAGTTACTTTGCAACTACATGCCAACTAACTCTCATTAGAGTATTAGAAGACTGTATTACACTGTTAGGTTAGGGTTTGGGTTAGTATAATAAGTTGACATGTAGTTGCAAAGTTACTTATAGTCAGTAGAATGTCTAAAGTGGACCATCGAAACGAAGTGTAAAACTTCCACACAGAGACACGAGGGCTGAACAGAGCTGAATAATGAAACTGTTGTCTTCTGTAGAGCGGCTTCTTAGCTGAAATTGAATTTTGCAACATTAACCCTGTTATTTTCCTGTTTATTACTGTAAAGATGCTTTGACACAATCTGTATAAAGTGGTATATAAATAAATGTGAATTGAGTTGGGGTTGACAATACTGTTTGCAAAAGCCTTGAGTGAAATGCGAGAGATGCGGGGTCTCGACACCTACAGCACCAGGTTCAACACCTCAGGGATACGACATTATCACAATAGATTGCTCTCTGTGGACTTTGCCGGAGAGCTGAGAACGCCATTGAGTCACTTCGGTCCCAAAGATGTTACATCCTCCATAAACCGGGCCCTATTCATAAACATGCCATCCCCTGACTGCGTCTGTCCCGCTGTAGCACATTGTAAAAGGTGGCCTTCCTTTTGTGTGCATGTGCTGTAAGCGCATATGAGGGGTGAGAGGTGGGGGACAACACTCGCGCGGTCGTGTGCGGGGAAGGATGAGGGTGGAGTCATGTTTACCCCCGCTATTGTCTGTCAGCCAGGAAGGAAGAGCGTCCTGGACCGCAAATGAGCGCAGGTCTAACTGTCCTCCAGTGCAGTGATCTCAGTGACTGAGAAGAGAGGATTGTGGGATGGGCAAGGGCAATAGTGCAAGTCCCTCTGCTGTATTAAGGATATGGAAACCGGTCTGTCTCTACAGTCAGCAACGATGGGAGAGCTCAGAGTGCTATTGTATGCAAATATCTAAAAGTGGAAGCTTCCTGGCCGTGACATTGAGATTGCGTGGCTGTTTTTGCTAATCCTGAAATAGCAGGGTGAAAGGAAACACGTGGAAGTCTTTATTGTGTTTTTATTTGTTTACTGAAAAACCACTTTCGCACCGGAGACCATAAAAGTGGCGTGTGGAGGAGTTTGAACTTCTGTGATCTCCTAACTGACAGTCGGCTTATCACACCTCTGCCAGTGTCTCCACCTCTTTGGCACCAGAGTTTAACCCACACCAGCAGCTTTCTAAGGAACCCATTTGCAATTTCTACAGTTAGACTGGTTCCTGATAAACAAACAAAGGACCAGTTCAAGCAGTTGGCTGTATCATGAAACAGTATTTGAGATCACGTCTATTTATCTTTGCCTATTTGCCTTTCTCTGGAGTACCTCTTCAATGGCTTTTTAGCACACAGTTTATCTAGAGGACTATTTTAGGACTCGCATGTTATCGTTTCAAATAAGTAAATTCACAAATTTTCAAACAAAATCTTTACCACAATATAATTTACAACCACTGTAATTAGAATAACGTATTTCTGCCTGAAATCAGAGACGTTACTAATTGAAATTAAAGCCATACCCTATATTTCTCAACATTGTCGCTTAAATGACTGCTATTTATATTTGGAAAAGGTTAAACTCACACCAGACTCTTGACAAGCGCCTATGAATTGTTTCTATATAATGTCACTAGTGTTTATATATGCACTGTAAACCCGAATAAGTTTGCAAAACTAAAAAATAAATCGAGGTAATCAGTTACATCGAAATGTTTAAGTTAAGAAATTCTGGCAGAACTGGCAGATTATAATTTTGTACTTATACATTTGAATTGCTCTTAACTTATTCATACATTTAACTTAAAAAATATCATGTAATATCCATTTAAATATTTTTAGTAGTAGAAACTTGACTAGCTTTATGCTAATTCAGTAAATGCTAACTTGCTTATTGGTAACACAATGCTTGATAGCATTGGCATAGCACAGCAATTGCTGAAGGAGGGCAATATAGAACATTTAACATACTGTATATCTGTTCTCAAACTAAGCTCACACTCGTCACCATGATGATAACCCCCCAAAACACCACATAACAGAAACAGCAAAACATTAAACACTGCTAAATCTCCCATGTAACATTAATCTTGCAACAAACAAAAAAAACATTATTATCTCTCATTATATAACATTATATAACTTGGCCTTTCGAGTGTCATGGCAAAGCATGCTGGGAAATAGAAATCCCAGCCCAGTTTCAGTTAAATTTAAGTCTGTCTAAATTAAAAGTTCATGAAACTTAAAACAATGAAACAATTCAGATTACTTAAAATGTGTCAGTTTTGTGAACTCAAAAGTAAAAGAAAGTTCGATATACTCCATTTGATTGAACTAATTCGTTTAATTTAAGTTTACCCTACTCAAACCAATATATTATTTTGAGCATTAAGATTTACAGTGATGTATTTGAAGTACTGCTGCTATTATCACTAGAAAATGTACATGATTAGATCTTTTGAACAAACTAGATTTTACATAAATATTTATGTAAGCCTCCAGCCAGGACTAATGTTGGAATAAATAAGAAGATTAATTGAATTGCATCAATAAGCTCATGTTTTACCTGACAGATTAATCAGATCAGAATAAGGCCCAATCCCAATTCTATTTTATACTCCTTCCCCTTGCCCCTTGAAACAGAGTGGCAAGATGTAGGGGGGAAAATATTCCCCTAAGAAATGGGACACCACTACTATACCATTACATGTCATCATACTTCATCATACACCGTTTCTTTTATAGTGTCCTTTAACATTTAACCAGTATGAACAGCAATAAAGTGCACATATCTAACAGAAATCAGACGCGAGTACGTTTAACAGATTACACACTCCCAACGTTGTTTTGTGCTTTATTTGGGCTTAAGAAAACGGCGCTCGTTTTCAGTTCGAAAACGTACGAGCCTTCAAGTTTCCTAAGACGATACAGAATGATACAGAACATACAAGACTGGTGAAGCCGCTTTTCCATCGGGCCAAAGAGTTTACAGACGATAAGTGATGTAAATAGTGACTGCGTTATGAAGGATGACCAGATATTTATTTGAACTGTATTATTAATTTGTGTTCACATCACTCAAATAGCACGTTTAGCAAGGGAGAAACTGGCAGCCAGGCAACACATAAGTGATCGATCCCGAGTGGCAACATCACTACACGCATTCTAGCAGCACAGTAGTTGGTGTATGCAGGAAAATTCCACGTACCCCTTCGTTCGAAGTGTGGTCCTGAAAAAAATCTTTGTTTAAAGGGCTATCTGGCCCTTCCCCTTATCATTACCACTCCAGCCAAAAGAGAATCAAGACACCCCTACCCCTTCACGTGAACGTGCAAAACGAAGGGGTAGGGGAAAGGGAAGGGCTAAGGGGTAGAAATGGGATTGGGCCTAAATAAATGCCATTATGTATGCCTTTATCGGAGTGTTCCTTGTTGGCAGAGGCTATTTATACTAACTCCGCCCACTGACGTCTGGTTAGGCCAGACAAAATTACGGAAGATGCTAGATTATCAACAGTAGCAATAGTGTAGGGGGTAAAGCGATTGACGCGAATCAAGTTCGAATCCGCCTTTTTTCGAGCTCGCTCTACTCCCTTTTCCCATCACATATCAGACCAGAAAGGCATTTATAAAAATGAAGAAAATATTAGAAAAGTAGAAATAAAGTGTCCAAAGTGTGTTTAATAATAAAGTGCTTAGGGGTAGGTGGAGGGAGGGCTTTATTGTCCCAATAATGTGGCATCCATTTAATAATTTTAATAAATACAATAATTTACACTCTATGTTATTATTGCATACCGTTTAATGTACAACAACACTGAGGTGCAAATAGTATCTGCCACTATTTATAAGTATAAATAGCATTTCAACTACTATTTACACTTATTGCAATAAAATATTGCTATTTTTACATAGTGTTAATAGAATCTATTGCTATTTTCACTTAGTGCAAATAGCCGCTGCACTTTATTTATTGCTCATTATGTTATTTACATATAAAAATCCCTATTATGTTATTTCATGATTGAATATGCTTTTTTAAATTGAAACTTAATTTTACCAAAAAACAGGATAAACTGAAATTAATAGCATTTCAACAACTTCTGCTCACAGTTTTGAAGGCTGCTATTGGATAATTGAAGGTAAACATCAAATTAAGCAACTATGCATTCCAGAGAGACTATAAACTGCTAGAGACGTTCTGCCTTGAGAATAAATTGTGCAAAAAGTACAGAGTTGCAAACTACAGTGGTGGTCAGAATTATTGGCACCCCTGGTAAATATGATCAAATATGGCTGTAAAAAATAAATCTGCATCCTTTTAATCTTTTATTCAAAAATTCACAAAAATCAAACCTTTCATTGAAGTAAAATAATTGAAAGTGGGGGGTAAATCACATTATGAAATAAATGCTTTTCTCCAAAACACGTTGGCCACAATTATTGGCACCCTTTTATTAAATACTTTTTGCAACCTCCTTTTGCCAAGATAACAGCTCTGAGTCTTCTCCTATAATGCCTGATGAGTTTGGAGATCAGAGACCATTCCTCCATACAGAATCTCTCCAGATCCTTCAGATTCCCAGATCCATGTTGGTGCTTCTTCTCTTCAGTTCACCCCACTCATTTTCTATAGGGTTCAGGTCAGGGGACTGGGATGGTCATGGCAGAAGCTTCATTTTGTGTTCAGTGACACATTTGTGTGTTGATTTTGATGTTTGTTTTGGATCGTTGTCCTGATGGAAGATCCAACCACGGCCCATTATAAGATTTCTAGCAGATTTGTTATCTGCTGGTATTTGCTAGAATCCATTATACCATGTATCTGAACAAGATGTCCAGGACCTCCAGCAAAAAAATAGGCCCACAACATTAAAGATCCAGCAGTATTTTTAACCGTGGGCATGGGGTACTTTTTATCCCTGTTTTCCCCAAACCCATCTGGAGGATTTGCTGCCAAAAAGCTCTTTTTATAGTTTCATCTGACCACAGAACCAGCTCCCTTTTGAAGCTCCAGTCGCGTCTGACAACTGAATATCCTGGAGTTTGTTTCTGGATGAGCCAGAAGGATTTTTCTTGAATCCCTCCCAAACAACATGTGGTGATGTAGGGGTTGTTTGATTTTTTTTTTTTAGGCTTTCTGACCCCAAGACTTAACTAATCTCTGCGATTCTCCATCTGTGATCCTTGGAGAGTCTTTGGCCACTCAAACTCTCCTCCTCTCCGTGCATTAGGACGATATGGACACACGTCCTCTTCCAGGGAGATTCGTAACATCTTTAGTTGATTGGAACTTCTTAATTATTGCCCTGATGGTGGAAATGGGAATTTTCAATGCTTTAGCTATTTTCCTACAGCCACTTTCTATTTTGTGAAGCTCCACAATCTTTTGTTGCACATCAGGACTATATTCTTTGGCTTTACTCATTGTGATGAATGATTAAGGGAATTTGGCCTTTGTGTTTCCTCATATTTGTACTCCTGTGGAACAAGACATCATAGCTGGACAATTTCATGTTCATAGTCACCCTGGTGTGCTAAAAAATGTAAATATTAATGGGAATATACTTTAGAGATATTTTACTCATACAAAATTCTAGGGGTGCCAATAATTGTGGCCAACGTGTTTTGGAGAAAAGCATTTATTTCATAATGTGATTTACCCCCCACTTTCAATTCTTTTACTTCAATGAAAGGTTTTATTTCTGTGATTTTTTTTTTTAATAAAAGATCAAAAGGATAAACAATGCAGATTTCTTTTTTACAGCCATATTTGATCATATTTACCAGGGGTGCCAATAACTCTGACCACCACTGTAGCTAGTCGTTACTAAGAACCAATGTGGACTTTACATTCCAATTTAAGTAAAAAAACTTACCCTGCTAAAAAATCCAGCATTGCTGGTCTCCAGGATGGGAAGCAGTTTTTCTTGAGAATATGCTGATCCACCAGCTAGACCAGTACAATACCAACCAGCATGAACCAGTCTGGTCCAACATAGAGTTCATGCTGGTTTATGCTGGATTTTTCAGCGGGTTATGAAAAGCCTACAGTGTTTTCAGACTCTTTGGGAACTATTAGAGCATGTCAAAGATAGTTAGCAACAGCAATGATATGTCAGTCAACAGCCACGTACAAACCTCTTTAAAAATTACCTGTTCTTATCTTGTATGTCAATTGTTGCATAAATTAGTAAGCTACAGTAAAGGTTAAAAATGTTGCTTTAACAAAAGAGCCAGACTTTCACTGATAAGTTTATGACATTTAAAAAAACTAACGAAATTTCAAAACTGATTTTGAGATAGTGGGCGTTACATTCCAGAACGAAGGTGGTTGGTGGAAAGGAGCCATTTATTATACACTGTAAAAAAAATTATATGATCAATAAGTAATGACAACATATGTTTACATAGTTCACTTTAAAATGAAAATTACCTCATGATTTACTCACGCTCAAGCCATCCTACACAATCAGAGTTATATTAATAAATATCCTGATGCACTTTTTTGAGCTTCAAACTCTTTGGCCCCGTTTGCTGCCATTATAAAGCTTGGAAGCGTCAGGATATTTATTAATAGAACTCTGATTTAACTCATCAAAATAAGCTGAGCAATTGTCAACTTTATTTACAATTATACAATGTTCAACTCATTTTAACGTAATTTAGGTTGAAATTACTTAAATATCCAACTTTTTAACAACAGTGTATTTTGAATTAATATGACCAATTTTCCTGTTCACGTTAAGGGGCACATTTATCCTCGAATGTCCTACAGGGCCACATGTAAGTGGACGAATGTGCCTCACACAGTGGTTTTAAGGGCTAAGAGTGCAGATTGCCCCCTTCCAGAGGTGCGCTTGCACTTGAACCATGTCCATTCACTGGAGGAGGGGCTCTTCCTTTCATCTGTCTCTCTCCGTGGAGGCCGATCAGGCCCCGGGTCCCCTGACCCCTCGGCTCTGTCCAATATTGTCACCTAATCCTTTCTTTTCTCCTGGACAATTGCTTCCCCCATCTCAGGGTTTGACTTTTTTCCTTCTCCCTGGTGCCCCCTTTTCCCTTCTTTCACTGCCCTCCTCCAGTTGTTAAGTCCTCCCTCACTCTCATTCACCATCCTTCTTTCACACTGCACACCCCCGCTTTTCCACGGCTCTTCCTCCCTGGATCCACCCCTTCCTTTTCCCCTTGTGCAGATTGTAGGGCTGCAGTGAGTGGCTTTGCTGCTGGGGATTATGTGCTTAGAGGCCACTGGCCGGACGATTGTGTGAAGGGTGGATAGAGGAATGCACCAAAGGTGGGCAGCAGGCGGACAGGGGATAGGGCTGGGGGTCATGCTTTTTGGAACTGAGAATAGAGGGGGGTGGCTAAAATACGGATGCTTTGAACATTTCACTTTTTTGGAGTTCAGGGGTTTCAGCCCTTACAGACCCCCACCCATACTCTCTGCCAACCCAGAAACCCCAAGTTTAAAAAAGCTAGATTTTCTCCCAGGAACCCTTTAGAGTAACTTTCATCGGAATCTAACATTATTAAATAATGCTGAAAAAAAAATCTTCAATACACTTCTTCAAATGTATTTTTAAGTATACTTTATATAGTAAGTATACTAATATCAATGCACTAGAAGTATATTTCTAAGTGTAAGGGTTAGGTGAAAGACTAAATTGTCCAACTTTTTAGTGTATAAAAGTATAAAAGTAAAAACTTTTAAGTATACTTCTTTATGTGTAACAGTAGTAAACTGAATGCAAAATAGTTTGTTTTTCCTTTTACTGCAACTATTCTACAAGTGAACTTACAGGTATACTGATAGTTTATTAGTTAAATACTTGTAGCACATTTTTTTAGTTTATAAAAGTACACTTTGAAACATCATACTTATAGTTTCCTATTTAGGTATTCATTTTATACTTGAAACATACCTTTAACTGTACTTTAACTCTTTTCCCGCCAGCGTTTTTTGTTTAACAGTTGCCAGTCAGCGCCAGCATTTTTGATCATTTTCACAAAATTTTCATGGCTCCCAGAATATTTTTGTTGTATGAATATCTGAACATTCAATATATCAAAAGAAATAATGATCTTTATTTTTAAACTACAACAAAACAACCATTTTCAACTAGCTTCATGCTTTCTTTTTTATCAACACTTGAATGTGGGTTAGTTTCATGAGTAAAAAGCTGAAAAAAATCACGTTTTTGTCAAAGACTGTCTGGATTGGATTCAGAACGATGATCAAAACACAGATGGAGTAGATGGAGTCCATCAACACCCCCAAAGCTTCACAGTCCTAGAGCTCGTCCTGGGGCGACATTTCATTCAGTAACATTAGGCAGGTTTGATTTATATGCTGTTTAATGTTTGATTATCGCGTTATTTTACATGTGCATAAGCAATGCTTCTATTGCTTGTTTCTGCTTCTTTTTCATCTGTGTTTTGATCTGGAGAGTCTGTACTATTTCAGAAGATGCGTAATAGCGCCCCCTACCGTATTACATGGATTGCCGGAAAATTTTGTCAATGACGGGGAAAGATTTTAAGTCAATTTCTATGTACACTACCAGTGGACTACACAAAAATCACATACTCTGAATTAGGTTATAAATGATAAATCAATATTTTCAAACAATGTAAGATTATGAGACTGTATGTAAAACTATGCGAAAAAAGTATTTAACACAATCAAAAGAGCAAACACAACTACAAGCCAAGTATACTTAAAATACTTAATTTTAAGTTCTGTTAAAAACAGAAAAGGCTGAATTATTACTATATGACTAGGCCTGTACATAATTTCACAGAATACGATCAACTGTTACTCACACCCCACACAAATATTTTGATATCTTGATATCTTCGGCAACCAATCAGAGAGTAGTACTCACACTTTCACTCAACATAATTACCACATTCTACTGAATTGAAAATGTAGGGGAGAAAAATCTATACACCACTGGTCAAAAGTTTGGAATAAGACTATTTTTTTATGATTTCTGAATGATCATTTGACACTAAAGATTTTAAAATATAATTAAATGTTAGTTTACATATATTGTAATAATATTTCACAATATTAGTGTTTTTACTGTATTTTTCCATCAAATGATTTATAGATGCATCCTTGGTGAGCATAAGAGGCTTCTTTCAAAAACAAACATCTTAAACATCTTAATTATTCCAAACTTTTGACCTGCACTGTATTTTGGGCCATGTCAAACTCATGCTCTTTACTTATGTAAAATGGCCCTTTAACTGCATTAACTCCACTTTTGCATTCCTTCCAAGCCAGTAAGTCAAATACTCATTCATATCATGTTATCACTAAAATGGTGAACAATATCATATAAATGTTCTTAGTCACCTCTTATGTGAGAAACTAGGATGGAAGAAATGGTCTGCATGTATTTCTCAATTCCTGCCTCTGAAATGGAATGACTGGCGCTTAAGCTTTTTAGACCACAGGGTGTTCGTTACTAATCGTTGGTTACATGACTGTATTATGAGTACCTGAAAGTCCTCACCATGTCAGGTTTTTAAACATATCTGGTATGTGTGAAAATGTGGTTAACCGTAACCTCAACCATTCCTCGATCCTTTGCCAAATGCTGACTTACTGTCTGTGATTTTGGTTACTCTGTTAGAGGAATAGTTCAAAGATGACAATTCTGTCATTATTTGCTCTCCTCTCCTCTCCTCTGTTTTGTTTTCTTTTCTCCATGGATTTTGGAACTTTAGTCATGTATAAGAAAAAAGCACAATACAAGTAATATTACAACGTTTTAAGATAGAAAGAGAACAATTTTTTAAACTTACTTTTGGACCTTGACAGCTGTGGTCACTATTAACTCTCATTGTGTAATAAAGAGCTGTGTCAACATTCTTCAAAATTTCTCCTTGTATGAATGACATACAGGTTTAGAACGACATAAGGGTGAGTAAATAATGATAGAACTGAACTTCAATCTCCTTTAATATTCCTTTCGTCTAAAAATAAAAAGCTAACAAACTAAATGGGTAAAATGGATGGAAGGTCAGCTGTGTTGTATGCAGGATGTTATTAGTTTGAAGTGTGCAAATGGTGACAAATGTCCCGTCATCATCACCACTGTAGCCCATATCAGCTGACAGAAATCATGTATCATGCAGTTTTCCTCTAACATATCTGGTGCATTTGATGTGCTTGACTGTCTCAGCATGATGGGTGTTACCAATCTTTTTAATTTGAAAGCCACGTTTCTAGCATCTGTAAAACCGCATTCTTCCATCTTAAAAACATCTAAATGACGACATATGCTCTCAGTGCAAAATGCAGACCAGTTAGTTCATGCTTTCATGACCTCAAGGCTAGATTATTGTAATGCTCTACTGGGTGGTTGCCCTGAACGCTTAATAAATAAACTCCAGCTGGTCCAAAACGCAGCATTGACTATTATCGTAAACGACTAAAAATGCTGTATTATGCATGCCAGACAAGCAATTTGGCAGTCATTTTGTAAAGAAAAAGTACACATACGTACTCAAACGCGCTTGCTTATAGACTAAACACGTAATGCTTACGTGCATGCCGTCACCGTAAACTTTTTATAGAGCTGATGTACAGCCAAAACAATCTCTCTTCCATTCATTTCCTATTATCACTGTAAAGCTGCTTTGAAACAATCTATATTGTGAAAAGCGCTATATAAATGAAGGTGGCTTGACTTGACATGATCAGTGTAATTCTTTTTATATTCCCTGATTATTTTGTTCCTTTCAGACAAACAAATGCCTTTTTTTCCTCCAGGCGACTGCTTTGCAGATGGTCTTGGGTGACTTGCATGCAGTCTGACTGGGCTTTCTGGCCAGCGCCAGCCCTGCTTCACTGGGTGGCATGCTCTTCTTTTCTCTCTCATCTCTTATGGGCTTTTTCTCATGTATATCTCTATCATTTCAGCCCCTTAATGAGGATTGGATGAGCCCATTGATGTTTTTGGGGTCTTGGGGCCCGCTGTCCGCATGCCTCTCAATGAAGTCTCCTAGCAGCAGTCATCGGCCTCTTTCTTCCACGGGTATTGTCACCCCTGAAAGTGACTTACTTCAGGCCTAGTGTGCCTTTCTCGCTCACTGTCTTTGTCTTCCTCTCCATGTCTCTTTTTCTCTTTCTCTTCCACCACTGGCCGTTACTGCTTGAATAGCTAATAGTGGCCTCCTGCCAATGGACCTCATCCGTTCTTGACCCCCACTCCTTTTCACGCAAACACACGCACACACATCTCCTTACTCAATGTCGAAAGGAAAACATACTTTTTCCGTTTCGGCTTATGATCCATTGAGGTGCCACAAGCCAGTGTTCTTCAAAGCTCATTTGCAGCAGGTATGCATGCAACTTTAAGTCAGCTTTTGTGTGTGAGGTTCCACATTTGCACATTTCTTCCCAGTGTCACTCATGGCGCAATAGACCATCCTTTGCTCTGTCACATCAGTCCTCACATACGCTCTGGAGGCTGTTCTCTCAGGCAGCTGCTGTTCTTGCGGCTGTTCTGTAATGCCTCCCATTTCCACAAACTCTTTTACAGCTCTCAGCGTCCCCTCTGCTCTCTTGAATGGTTCCCAGTTCAGAAGCACAGAGAGGAAAACGTTACAAAACCTATGATTTTACGCACCTGTTCACTGCAAATCAGATCTATTATTTTTAAATTAATAACACAATAACCCTCATGCATAGCATCACCCAGCAGTGATCATTCACATTTAAAACTGCTCTTGTATTTGAAATATAATACATAATCATATACCCTGACCAGGCATAACATTATGACCACCTTCCTAATATTGTGTTGGCCCCTCTTTTGCTGCCAGAACAGCCCTGACCCGTCGAGGCATGGACTCCACTAGACCCCTGAAAGTGTGCTGTGGTATCTGGCACCAAGATGTTAGCAGCAGATCCTTTAAGTCCTGTAAGTTGCGCGATGGGGCCTCCATGGATCAGACTTTTTTGTTCAGCACATCCCACAGATGCTCGATTGGATTGAGATCTGGGGAATTTGGAGGCCAAGTCAACACCTCAAACTTGTGTAAAGAAAATGTGATTCATCAGACCAGGTCACCTTCTTCCATTGCTCCGTGGTCCAGTTCTGATGCTCACATGCCCACTGTTGGTGCTTTCGGTGGTGGACAGGGGTCAGCATGGGCACACTGACTGGTCTGCGGCTATGCAGCCCCATACTCAACAAACTGCGATGCACTGTGTATTCTGACACCTTTCTATCAGAACCAGCATTAACTTCTTGAGCAATTTGAGCTACAGTAGCTCGTCTGTTTGATCGGACCACACAGACCAGCCTTCGCTCCCCACGTGCATCAATGAGCCTTAGCCGGTGCACCCATGAACCTGTCGCCGGTTCACCCCTGTTCCTTCCTTGGACCACTTTTGCTGGACACTGACCACTGCAGACCGGTAACTCCCCAAAAGAGCTGCAGTTTTGGAGATGCTCTGACCCAGCCGTAATTTGGCCCTTGTCAAACTCGCTCAAATCCTTACACTTGCCCATTTTTCCTGCTTCTAACACATCAACTTTGAGGACAAAATGTTCACTTGCTGCCTAATATATCCCACCCACTAACAGGTGCCGTGATGAAGAGATAACCAGTGTTATTTACTTCACCTGAATATAATGTCATAATGTTATGCCTGATCGGTGTATTTTGTTTATTTATGGTAATACATGCAGAAACATTCTTGTGTTACGCAGCACGTTTGAGCTTCAGCAAAAACCAATGAGATTTGTTCTTGTGCGTCAAGCGGCATTTGGACTTAACCGCTCAATTCATATGGATTAGTTTTACGATCTCTTTATTAACTTTTAAAAGCATCAAAGTGGTAGTTGCGTAGCTGTCAATGGAGGGACAGAAAGCTCTCAGATTTCATCAAAAAGATCTTCATTTGTGTTCCTAAGATGAACGAAAGTCTCATGGGTTTTCATGTTCAGAATTTTCAATTCTGGGCGAACTAACCCTTTAAATGTCATTAACCCAGAAACTTCTGAGCAGAAAATCCTCCTCTAGGTTAACCTCATCATGACAGAGCAGCCCTTCTTGCACTCATGCACATATGTACATTCATTATGGCATCATCTGTATGAATAAATATCCCTGTGGTCATGATTACTTGACCTCTCTCTACCAACCCTCCCCCTGGGGCCTGTGTAATTGGGATAAGAGACTGGGCACTAAAACTCCGCAGACACAGGCGCCTCATGTGAAAAACTGCCATCACCCCTTTTTTTATGTGATCACAATGCCCTGGAATGCATATCACACTAGTGGCCCTCCGCTCCACCTCCAGCTGTCACCCACGTATCCTTCCGGCAGCACTCTGATCAACAGAGCCTGCGGGCCCTGCGTCATCTCAGCCGCAACCCGATATGCCTGGATCCTCTTGATATACCCTCTGTACTCTGGAGCCGGGGCTTCAGAATCTGTCTTTGCAGTTGCATTGCACAATGGGTACCCAAGAGAGGCTCCCTGCCCCTCCTTCCTCTTCTCCGGGCACTCAGGAGCGGACAGTGTGCGGAAATCGCCTCTGATTTACACGCAACAGCTGCAGAGAAGAGAAGTCCTTTTGATCGGCTGCAGCAAAATACATGTAGCCCTGCCTAATTTCACCTGTCGTGGAACTTGGAACATAAAGACTGGGCCACAAAACTTGGTGCGTTCAAGAACAGAAAGACAATGGGAGAAATATCCATCAGCAGTTGTGCTGGTGTCAATGTGCCCGAGCACTATTTCACCAAAGAGCCATGGATTTTATGCAGAGGGACAGCGTTTTTACTAGGTATCTCAAAAGTGCAAGTATGTGCCCTCAGCCACCAGCAAGTTTGGTTTAAGGATGGTTTTTTTTTATAATGGCATCACTATTGTTGAGGAAGTATGCTTGCCACAGTACTTTCAAAACCACCATGACTTCCCTTATTGCAGGGTGAAACCTCATTGGCTGGTTTGTCAATAAAGGTACAGCTAACTCCGAGAAAGCCACTCGCTGGCAAAAGTCTCTGGCCTTACTGGAAATGGCTGGAGGTGTTGACAAAGACAAACTGCTCCTGTACTTAACATGAACCTACCTTACGAAAGAGTTATGCTAAAATAGAATCACTATTACCAAATGTCATTCTCTATAAGGCCTTTTTAAGGCCTCTCATTCCTCTTTGTCATTCATTCTTACATTAGTGAATGTTACTATGCAACAATTGCTTTGAAAAGTTAACATGCTAATGTCTGGTGATGGGATCACTTCCAACAAGCCGTTTTACTCCGACCTGTGAAACAAAGGAGGAAAGGTTATTGGGTTGTAGTAGGTGGTGTGGCAGAGTCACTGGGTTTCTGTGTGGCCTGCTAGTCGCGCCTTATGCAAATCCACATTCCTAACAGTTCCTTTATAACGAACAACTCTTTTTATCTGTAGTGAGCGTGCTGGCACTCTTTTTTTCTCCCATATCCCCCCTCAAGCTCTCTTTTGCTCTCACTTGTACATGTAAATTGATTCTTTTAAATGTGCTAGCTTCTGCCAGGCTACATTTCAGTATCTTAAGAGTGCCAACGTAACTGTATGTTATTGGAAACAGGCAATAAGGTGGTCATCTCAGACTGGGTGGGATGGTCCAGTCTGGGGCGCTAGGAGCACAGCAGTCAGAGTGAGAGGTCAGACATCCACCTCTAGGGGGCCACTGTGCATCAAGGAGCCCAGGTGTCAGTTCACCCTGACCGCTCTAGATGTGGATGGATGCCGGCTTTGAACTGAAAGCAATGCCTTTAAGTCATGTCTGAGAGTATTTACGAGATGAATACATATGGATGCCTCCACGATGTCGTAATTACCAGGGAAACTCGAGACAGTACTTTTGTGAACAATAGTGATCAAGCATGCTGGAAAATATTACTCATTTAGCCAGTTAATGAAGTGACAGGCTTCCATAATAAAAACTACATTTCCCATAATTCCCTCTGGCAGCACGAAACGGATAAAATACACAGATAAACCATTGATTACCCCTAATGTGTCTCTCTTGCTCTTCATTTTTTTGCACTAGTGTTGAAAGCCTTTGTCAGGAAGTGAAGAAGAAAAATATTTAAAAATATTTAAAAATATTTAACAATGTGTTATCTAGTCGGATTACCCATGACCACCACTCCAGTAAACAATGATAGGTTTTCATGCTTGCTTTTGAGAAAGAGAGAGAAAGACTCGTCATTGAATGAGAATATCCCTCTTTTCAACTGAATCAGCAGGCTAGATGACAGGAAGGGGTTATCAATGGGGATGAGGGAGAACAACCCCCTCAAAACACTGCAAGAAAGAGAGAAAGAGATAGTACATTAATGTGTAAACTTACATGACTCGTTTGATTTGATAAAACTGTCAAAATGTGAATCTTTGAAAGTATACTAAAATATATGAACCATGAGAAATTGAACCGCCAAGATCTACACATACCCCATTCCTTACTTCTTTAATAAATATTTTTAATTCATTTGATTATTCTTTCAGCTGCTATCAGCTCTGAAATTATTTTACCGTGTTTGCATCAATTTCCCATAATTCCCTTGGGATTCCCACACAATCAATGCAGAAAAAGTGAAAAGGTTCACAGATACCGTCTGGGCCTGATCATAAGGTTTACAGCCCTGTTTATGCAAACACACACACACACCCAATTGTTTTATGATCACATTTTTCACAGTTAACTTGGAATAAAAGTGACTTTCTGCTTTGTTCTAGTTGTCCAACACAATTTGGCATGTTGTCAGGCTCATTATTTGAATTTCCATTGCAGAGTTAAAGTTTTAAAACAACCCTTTATTTTTCCTTTTAATTATTAAAAAATGAAAAGAAAAGAAAAAAGGCTTGACCTACCCTACCTGTCAGAACTGGAGTGATGAGAAATAGGGGAGACAAAAGGTTAGCCGGGCAGGGCATGTAGTGACCATTTGTCTTGGAGCGGCCATTAAAGCTGGAGGTCGCAGTTGGGGGGAATGGGGTCAGGTAGAATGCACTTTTGATATGGTGATACATTTTGTGAAATCCTTGCAGTGAGAGATGTGGCGAGGCTGTGGGAAGATTTGCTCTCCTTTGTGGTGAGCCTCTCAAGGCACTTGCATTGTGTCCCATGAGCCTCTGAACGGGAAATGATTCCTTTAATCATGGGGTAGACCCGACAGGGGCTGCATTCGGGCAGCGTGGGGGATCGAAGTCTGCAGTGAGCGCTGACCACCAAGCTTGCCCTCCCAGCAGTCTCTGAAGACGGACATCCCATAGAGGGGACTGCAGTGAAAGACAACGGCATAAATGACTATTCTGTAGACAAGCTAAAGTCTATGTCAGCACGTTCATGCTTAATTTAACATTTGTATTATGCCATGCACATGCTTAAAGACATTTTGTGAACTCAAGATACTTTTTATGTAATTATTTGTTGTTTTCTGTAGCCACTGTCACAGCAACTGGCTGTTAACATTTCAAAATAAAAGTGCCTTTGCCTCTTTTGTGTTTGAGGAATTTACAAGTTTCTTTTTGTTTTGCACACTGGTGGTCACTAGGAGAATCAGGAGGCAAAGAGAAAACGACTAAATGAGGAAATTATTTCCCCCTCTGCTCCTATAGGTCTCACAGACCTCCCATCGGATTAGAAGTCAACTTATTTTTTTCATTGACCAGCCTGTTGACAGAGGTGATCTTTGTCTAGATTTTTGGACACCTTTTGGACACACATACAGTTGGGTATATAAAAAAACAGCACTGTTTCCCACACTGAACATACCACTGAAGATGTAGTATGTTCAGATTTCATAGATCCACCCATCATACTGTAAACATAGGACCTGTCAGAGCATTTTAAGCATTTATGAGAGCATTATTAGCATTTTTTTTCATGACAGCCATTCTGGTTGCAGCCTAGAGGGAGACCTTATAAACAGTCCCATGCATGCCTGCGTAGTGTCGATGACATGCTGCATTTTATGACCTCTGCACTCCAATTGCTGCCATTACGGCCTGAGACAAAAGGTCCTCTCAGAAACGTACATATTTTCCCACATGCAAAATTGGAAATTGGAAACTTCCTCTCACAAGCTGCAAGGCTTTGTGCTGGCCAGTCATGAAAGGCCTGTCTGGTGAAGAGGTGGAGTGGGGGAGAAGCAGAGGTTTGGGAGGAGGGGAGGTCATTTGTGCGCTTGGCCTAAGGACTGAAAGCAGAGACCCCTGTCTTTTTGGAAGAACAGGAATGTCTTTTGAAGCAGACATATGCACCTAGCATCTTTCAGCAGATGAAACCAGCTGATGAGATGACAAAGATGAGGGAAACCATCTTGGCTAGATCTCATCTGAGCTAATTGCTCACATACTGGGATGCTGCCGAAAGTTCTTAAATGTGACAGGAAGTCAAAGCAATGCTTGGATACATCTATATCCTCAGTAATCAACAAATCTGCACATATTTCAAACGAATCTTCAATAATTTAAACACAATTGCTAACTTAACTAAAAATGGATTCCAAATAGCACCAAATTGGAACCCTGGGCTGTGGTAACGTTTAGGCCCTCATCCAGGATCAATAGCTGAACTGACATGGCCTCGATTTTATGTCAGGGAGTGGACATCACTTTAACCATTGCTGTCAGTACAAATCCTGAGAAGGAATTACACCATTGCAAACTGGATTTGCCATCAATGAAATCCAGATTGGGAGAGGAATGCATGGTATGGCTGGAGGGGAGGAGTTAGAGGGATGGTCAGTGGGCTAGAAGGGGGGTGGGTGGCCGGCTCTCAACTACTCATTACCAATCTGTAAATATTTACTCTTCCACATCATTACTTTCCAATCATCACATACTCGATTATGTATGAATCAGAAAAGAGTGGAGGAAATGAAAAATAAACTGGTGTCCGTGCTCTGGGCCATTCATTATTCTCCAGAACCAACACGTTCTGGTGTTGTAGCTGAGACACAAGGAACTTAACAAGATTCACAGGCTTGTAAACCAGTCTAATACCAGAATCACTTTACATAATTATATATTAATAGTTGCTTCAAACGGCAATCTTCTTTTCCAGAAGATGTTCGAGATCTAGGACCATTACCGTCCTAGATCTATGTTAATAGCTTGAGGTAATTAATGTTCTTATAAGGTTCTTGTGAACAATTAAGGCTTTACAAAGGTGACCAAAGTTTAGTTCACCATACTACACTTACATTTGGTTTGGGACTGATTGCAATGAAGAAGCAGTTCTTTTGTCACAGATGCCATACAATATAAGAGAAGATGGAAGCTTATGATAACACAGACCTATCCTGCTTGCAACATCCATTTACTCAGCCACATCAAATAGCGCTTTATGTAGTCCAGTGATAAAAGGTACTTCCCAGACCCACCTTAGTGACCAGCCTCAACAGAACAGAGCAAAAATGTGACAAGACATGGTTGCTCAAGTCTTAGTGAAGGCCTCTTCTCTTTCAACATCTTAACATGGAAGGACTTTGGGAAAAGGGGCTATATACGGGTCTGGGGCATTCCTGCAGCTCCTTTGGATTTTAAGAGTCTCGGATTTCAAGGTAGCCAAATCATTGGCTTCTCAAAAGTGAAAGTCTAGAGTTTCGGGTGAATACCAGCATTCCCTTTCATTGCTCTTCTGGTGGCTACAGAGAGCCTCTGTTAAATAGCCCATGAGCCTGTAAAATGGCAGATGGGGTCTGTCAGAAAAGTCAAAGACCACCAGTAAAAATGAACATGTTGACACTGTTTGGATAAGCAGAGCCAATGAATCCTGGCTTGTTGTCCACGGCTCACAAAGTCACTTCCAGTTGGAGCTGCATTAAATAAACAAGTGGGTTTTCTTTTCAACACTCCTCAAAGTCCACCACAATAATCACATTCAGATATTTCCTCTCAATGAAAAGCTCCAGTATTAATGTATGTGTAGGCAGTTTATGGCTAAAATTATGTTATGTCGTAACTAAACTCAACCCTGGTTACGTAAAACACTTGAGTCATGAGACAAAATGGATGGTATAAAACTGTCAGATTTAAACAGGTTTTAATGGATGAATGGGGCTACAACTTAATATAGCATACAATTCTTTGGTCATTCATACATTTTATGTTTTGTTACATGTTGCATCTATATGAGACTGTCTGCCAGCTTTTTTGAGCCAAAAAAGTTATGTTACAGTTTAATCCAACCCTGCATTCCACAATGAGGAATGCCTGAGTCCCTTCATTAGCTAATACTATTGTGAATTGCCCTCATTGTCTCCTTTTGCCCCCACCTCCCCTGAAGAGACTGTGCTGTGAGTTTCCACCACTCTTTAGTCCAGACCCAATCCATGTCACCCCAACCTGTCTGTCTATTCCAGAGCTTTGATCTATAGAGGATTTTAAGAAAAGACAGAACCTCAAGAATAGCCAGGGCTCACTACAATTAAAGTGAGTTAAAGTACAACTAAGCGTGTTTGATTTTTCCCCCTGATATTGTCACTTAAATTAAAACTTCTACCTTCTTTTGTATCTTCTCAGATGGCGGGTAGATAATAGATCTTCCCTTGTTAGTAACCAAGAAGAACCAGTCTTGAAGCAAGTAACAGTTATGTGGATTCTTTTAAGGCATAAAAACCGGTAAGACATTGTGACGTTAGGTTTACACTTCAGTGGTATCTTGGTAATTCGAGATGAACATATGACAAACAAGTTGTTCACTATTTTATTTGGTTTTGGTTGTTTAACAGTAAACAGTAGAGTAGTGTGAAGCCAAGGGCTTGGGTCATAAATAGCACAAAACCTGAACTTTAAGCATACTGAGAAAGATGAGAGAGAACCTCATAGACCTGGATCTATAGAATACACAAACAGCACCCAAACTGGAAACAGATTGAGAAAATCTGGACTGGCTTCCAAAACAGGTCTGACCAATCATAGACAGACATTGAGGCTGCTTCCATAATGTATATAGGAGTGTGAAGGCATTAAGAAATATCATAATTCAATATAATACAATATGTAACATGCCTTCATCTGGTCTATTTTTTTGAGGCAGTGTAGATATGTCCCTTGCTGCCTATGATATCCCACAATCCTGTGTGTGTGGTTTAGCGATTGGTGGAAAGCCAAAAATATATATGAAAGAGTGGTTTAAAGAAGTCTTGTAGGCCTAACTCAAAGTAGTTTCCTTATGAGATACCTTCATACACAAAATGCTGCCTGTGAAGTCATTGACTGGACAGCAAGGTTGCAAGACAAATGCTTTTGTTTACAAACACAGCCTGGGAAAGTTCATCTTTAAATCAACCGATGTAGATCCCTGTTTACAAAATGTAACTCAAAGCAGCAACTTCCCAAATCCAAATTTGAGTCATCAGGCATTTAACATTAAGTTTACCTGAGAGAATCTTTACAGCTCTGAAAACAGAGATTTGCATAATAGGATTCAGTGGTTTAATTAAGTTTGTGACCACCACATTGCTTTGTCAAGGATCAGGGAGGAAACTCTCCAGGTAGCCAAGCCGTTTGATAAAAAAACCTCCACCACGGGGGTCAGAGGGGTTAAGAGCACAATAACAATAGCAATCAGTGATACTGTCACATACATTTAATTCTCAGAGCAGCAATGAAAAAATGATAGACAACTCAGAAGAAAAAACGAAAAACGTTTTCCTCTGTTGCAAGATGACTCAATGGATCTTCCTTTGAGGGTTTAACACAGAAGGAATTGTTTGTATACATTGTAGACAAAAGGGCTGTAGAGAGAAAAAGAGAGACAGAGACGAGGAAGGAAACTCTACCATGTGTTGAGGAGACAACCTGCAGAATTGTTGAATGGATAGGCAATGACACTAAGGTAAATAATGCAGGAATACATCCACTATCAAAGCATTCTCTCGCTACCACTACATGTGTGTGTGTGTGTTTGTGTGATTTGGACTGGGCCTGCTCCAGCACAACCACTAAGCCAGCCATGTGAGAGGAGGAGGCACCCCAAGGGTTGTGCAGTTGAACCGGGTACAGCTGTGGCCTCGGGGCTTGTGTTGACACTCTACACAGTGTGTGCTTTTACCTCCCACTCCCGACAGTCTCATCACATGTGAGAGGACACTCACACTGCATCACAATTAGCATTATAATACTATGCACTAAACATATGTACTTCACTAGTGTAGGGAAAGTGAGACAGCCCTGCTGAAAAATCCAGCATTGTTGGTCACCAGCATACGGTGATAATAATAATGATTTGTTACATTTATATAGTGCTTTTTTGGGTACTCAAAGCGCTTAACATATAGAAGAGGGGAATCTCCTCAACCACCACCAATGTGCAGAATCCACCTGGATGATGCGACGGCAGCCATATTGCGCCAGAACGCCCACTACACACCAGCTGATTGGTGGAGAGGAGACAGAGTTATGAAGACAATCAGTATATGGGGATTATTAGGAGGCCATGATGAACAGAGGCCAATGCGCAAATTTGGCCAGGATGCCGGGGTTAAACCCCTACTCTCTACGTCTCGTCCGAAAGATGGTGCTTGTTACAGTATAGTGTTCCCACCAACATAACATATGTTTTGCATGGGAAGCAGGAGTACCTGTAGACTATTCTGAGCCTCAGATGTCACAATGGACTGGTTGAACGCTGGCTGAACGTCTGATGCATATGGTACACTTAAGTGGAAACACTTCAGGATTTTCGAAGTGGTCATCTGATTGGTTGAATTCTACAGGTTTTTCCGGGAGACGTGTGTAGTGTTCTTTAACGATCCACCCGGAAATAAAGATGCCGTAAAGCCAAACCCCCTCATGGAAAAAGAAGGCCATCGTGTTTAAGAACTGTGACAATGAGCGCTTATCAGGATCAACTAAACGCTGGATTTTTAAAAGTATGTGAAGTATGTTAAGTAAAAGGCTCTTACGTCTTAAGTTTTACACACTGGTCTGTTATTGTAGCGACGTCGACGTTAAAATTTTTTACGCCTCTAAACATGGCGTGTAACAAAATGAACTGTGATTGGTTGCTTTACATGTCATTCAGAAAGCCTTTGGGCGGTCCTTGGGCAATGAAAGCTGCTATGAAGTCCAGACCTTCTGCCGTCAGTCTGAAGATCTGGCTATGTGAGACTACCTATGGACCAGCTACAGCAGCTCAGTTTTGCTTGAGAACAGCATGACTATGCTGGTCCACCAGCTCGATTAGCACTATTCGACTCTAGGCGATTTTTCAGCATGGAGTATAGTACTGGGACATAATAATGCCATGTCTTAAAATTACATAATCACGCTTATTTTCCTGTTTGTCAATGTGTTTTGTTACTAATTAGGCATTTGCATTTGTATATAACCATTAGCATTTTGCTAAATGCATTACCTTAAAGGTGAGGTAACTTTTTCCAGGTTTGTGGAATTCTTAAGCTGACTTCTCAAAGGCTTTGGCTTATAGCAATAGCATAAGTTTCAGGTGAGACTTCCTGTTTGTCTGAAAAATTGGACTACGAGTATTTGGGAATTCGCATTGAGGCACTGGTGATGCAGATTTTTCATTTTTTCTTTCAAAAACAGTTTTGGCAGCTTTGACTTTACAATGTTGGGGAAAAAAAACACCACAAACTCCTCCCTTTCTAGCAAGGGATTTTGGGTGATATTAGCCCAAAATATGCATAGATATACACTTTGAAAGTTCACAATACTTTGTTTCGCTTTGACAAACTATTTTAAATGTACAATATTTTGGGACATGCTAATTATATTCTTGCATATATTATTTAGGATGGGAAGTTACAATCCCTATTGTGCTCACATTAGCACTCTAGATTTATGGTTTGCTCTGTTATCTTTACTTATTTCTCCCACAACTCATTTTACTTCACTAAGAACTGTCCTATCTTCACTAACTTCTCTTGTTGTCTTCACCTCTTTTGCTTTGACATTGATTTATAATCTAAATGCCATGAAGAACTAGGCTCAACTAAAGCCTATAATAGTGAGTGTTCTCAGCACTGTTAGTGGCTGACCTCCATGGTTGACCCCTCTGCCCCAGGTCTCTGATGGTAAAAGTTATACTCTTATCAGCTCCTCTCACACATTCCGATACAGAGGCCTTCAATCCTCAGCTTCATCTCAATATGTGACTGACAGATGATTCTTGATTTTTGGGTATCAAAGACGTGAAATCTGGTTTCAATAAGTGTATTTTAATGCTGTAGATGTGTATATATATATATATTACAGCATAATATTATATTAAATTATATATCATCCAAATTATATATTAAAATCCATGTATTTTTTTGTTGATTATTATAGTTTCAAACTGTTAGCTTAGCAGCAATTACTAACAAGCTAACAGATAAAGTTAGCATAGTCAGATCTGTTGGGTATCAGATAGGTAGATAGATAGATAGATAGATAGATAGATAGATAGATAGATAGATAGATAGAAGGATATAGGTATATTTTAGTTGCTTGGTATAAATACATTTAGTTAAAGCATTAACACGATCCATGTGTTGAAATAAAGAGCCTATGAGAGTTCAAAGCCCAAGCCAGTTGTGTCTGCCATGAATATGTAATACAGACGAGAAGCTGTAGGGAATTTGGACCAAGATGAGTACGGCCTGTTTACAAAAAGAGGTTACTTTGTTAATGTTATGTTAAACTGTTTTATGAAATGCCCTTTTTACTTAAGAGCTTGACTGAATGTGCTGCAGTCCTGTTTTAAAGCTTGAGTAAACCCTGTTTTATTTGCATTGACAAATGGCCATTGATTGTTTTAATGAGAAAACTCACACACATCGGCAACAACAACGGTAAGGCTACGTGTGGATACAGGATTGACAAAATCCTCATGTTTGCTTAAAGGGTCCCTGTGTGGTGGTGTTAATTGTAATAAGTACGTGTAAGGGAAGAGTGTGTAAATGAATGTAGAGAGGCTGTCTGCTTTTTAAATGGGAGACCACTTGGTTAAAACACTTTAAATACCTGAATACTCCAGCCCTTTACACTTGGTAAACAGCAAGGATGCTCAGCCTCCATTTTCTCAATTACACACTCAACAATTAGCCAATGTTTGTGAGCTTGATTGCGAAAATGAGAAAACATCCATGCACACTCAGATTCTCCTATCAGCGCTCCAGATGGTCCACCTCCCATTCACCCCTTCCTCAGCCCAACACCATCCCCCCAATCCGCACAACTCCACCCGTTCCACCATCTTAACCCTAATGAGCCAGCTCTGTCTGGATTCAAAAGGAGACCCGTCCGGGTCATATCAAGGAGCAAATTTAAATGAACTGTTTGTGTTTCAATAGGTTGCCAATGGAATGCGAGCTTCTACATTATGAGCCCCCGCAGGGTGGTCTTCTTCTCCTTGAGATTCACTTTAGGGGTCCTGCCGGGGCGCCATGGCAGTGGGGGGTTGGATGGGTGTAGAAGTTGGAAGTTTAGGGTGAACTTTCAAGCTATTGTCCGGACTTGTTTCCTCTTTCATTCCATAAGGTAACATTGTTATAAAAAGTCGGGGTCCTCTTTTTAGCTATATAGGCAATATCTGGTCTGCATTTTCTTTTTAAATATTGGAATCCTCTAGCTTTTAGTTTAAAAAGGTAAAGATGATTTTGTAAATTGCTAATTGCGATACAGACCCTGGGAAAGCTATAGGAGGTGGTCACCTTTGTGGTTACTTTTGTGACAAATGAAGACACGTCTGGGTTTCTCTTCAACTGTGGCCACTTTTGCCTCTGTGGACTTTGAGAAACTTTTTTACACTCTCACTAGTTTATTTAATTTATCTTGGGATGCACCGATATGAACATTTTGTCAGATGCCAATAACAAATTCTTTATACGTGAAAGCCAGATATGCAGATATGTTGGCTGATGAATCTAAATACTTTTTTAGAGCCTGATTACAAAAACAAAAGTGAAAAGCCATGTCCCAAGCACACAATTATGATGTTCTCATTGTAGTTTATGTAGCCTATATGACAGACTTGCGCTGCACATGTTGCACTGAACCGTATTTTCCTTTTTGAAGTGATTCCAATCATATTTCAAGCAATTCAAAACCATCAACCATGTTGAAAAGTGCGCATCTGAAGTGTCTCAGCTGAAGGAAATAATCCATTATTTATTGGCTTTAATATATCAGACCAATTTTCTTATCGGGCCGATAAGGATAACATTAAATATGAACATATATCAGCCGATGTATCGTGCATCTCTATTAATAACGATGTCCAAAAGTGCATACGGGTCATTTCCTACACAAAACCTGTCACTGTGGCGGTATCATTTCAAAAGACTTTTGTACCTAAAGGGTGCATATTGGTACCTCAAAGGTACATATTAGTATCTAAAAGGAACAAAAGTGTACCTTTTGAAAAGGTACCGCCCCAGTGACAGCTTTTGTACTTTTTTTTCTGAGTGTCATTTCATCACATCTCAAATTCTGTATTGTATTGCATTTTGTGGCAGAAATGTCACCTGAATTGCAATAGCTCGTTTCATTGCTACACTCTAAAAAAGTCTGTAAAAATAGGGCCCAAAGTACTTTTGTAATATAAATGTTTTCATATGTTTTCCCAATATTTTGATTTACGCATTGCATTGTTGCATTTTAGGGTAAGGAAAGAAAATGTTAGATTGTTAGGATTTTAAACTGCAATAATGAATCGATTACGTCTTCATAGTTTAAGTTGAAAGTCTGGATTTTGGGCAAACAATAGTATTTCTGCATAAAAGCTATATAGAAAGTAAAATATAATAATTATGGCATGGTAAAAAAAGTTTCCAAGATAGTTTTAATGTGATCTTCAAATAACAAAAAGAACATGAAGTACTTAGCTTTAATTAACAATTTAATATTTTGTAACGTGCCTGCAAGTTGCAGAAACAAATGTGTTTATAGAAAGCAATATATGTGAACAATTTTTAATTAATTATGTTGAGTCATATTTTTAGTTGAGACTGAATTAAATATTTCTTAGCGTAATGCAAAGCTTGCTAATATAATAATCCCCAGCACATCACCCCCCCACACACACACACACACACTTATACATAAATGAACAATCTGCCCTCTGTAATCTGTTTAAAGCATTTGAATAACTGAAGCGGAAGTATAAGGGTTATGATGAAACCTCAAATCTCCCAGGAAGTAACGCTGGCAAATAAGAGCATTTACATGTCTGATCTGAGATTCCTCAAATGTGTTTCCAACTGTTGAGTGTTGCATTTCAAACTGTTGTAAAAGAAAGAAAAAAATAATTCGGTCACACTTTAGAATTAGAAATGCTTAATGTACAGCAGATGTAGTTTTTGTACATGCACCACTCTTGTTCATCAAATAACAATTTTATTCACTTTCAAAATGATTTAATTGTACATCTGTGATCATTTTAAAATGGATGGATTAATATATTGCATGCTCATCAAAGCATCATAAATCATTGCCAATAGCAAACCGCTCTGATTATTGTTTAAAGCCTTTGAAAGTCGAGACAGACCATAATGCATCTATACTAAAGAGTTGCTGACTGAGGTGCATTATTATTTTTAGACAGGTTAGGCACACTTGACATCAAGGCTCAGATCCCAGACTAGCACAATGCTATTGTCTAAGCATCCTTGGTCCAAACTGTTGTAGGAAACGTGAAGTCTCTGATAGAGCCACCCACTTGGCTGATGCTTTTCACACTGCGTCTCTCAGCTCTCCTCCGGGTTTTGTGCGCTGATCCAGGGCTCCCACTCCAAGGGGCCCCGGCAGAGGAGCCATTCATCACTAATGAACGACAGAAATTAGCCTTGTTAGTTGTAGTAGGAGGGAAATGTCTAGAGATATTTAACAATGCATTAAAGTTAAAAATACCCATCTATTTTACACAATTAAATGTTACATGTAATAAGACATAGATATGGTGAGCCATGGCATTCATGCGGTGACACAAAATTTGAATCCTAATGCAGTTCCCTTCTCTTCTGTCTCAAATGATATTAAAAAAATACTAATTATAATAAATGTTTATATGTACATAATTATAGGCCTAATATTTTACTACATGTTAGGTCTATATATTATTATATTATATTATATTATATTATATTATATTATATTATATTATATTATATTATAGTCACATGTCTGTTTGGTCTTTCAGTTGTGTTTTGATTTTAGTCACATGTCTCTTTGTCTTAGTTTCCCGCCATTTGTCACCTTGGTTACCCTTCCTTATTAGTTAATTTTGTCCCAGCTGTGTTCCATTAATTACCCTCATTTTTTTGCTATTTAAGTTCCCATTGTTCACTCAGTCTTTGTCCGCTCAATGTTATGATTAGTTGTGCTATGCGATTACCTGTTACCTGAGATTAAACAAAGTTTTGAACCTTATTCAGCTGTCTTCGTTCGTTTGCCCGTCCGTCCGTCTTCGTCTGTCTATATTATATTATAGAAATATTATATTCTGTGTGTCCGTGCACACAGGAAACAGCGTGTGAGTACTGAATTGTAGTGATGTAAAGTCTGATTCATTTCCGCAAACCGGTTCTTTTCGGACAGTTCGGCTCACTGAACCGGTTTAAAAAGCCACTATGCAATGATGCCACTATGCATTTCTTTTATGCTTATTTATGCATTTCTCAGTGTCATGTTATATCAACAAACATTCAAATAAAGTAATCTGTGTTAATGCATATTGAAACAATCGAATAAAATTATTTGCGTGAGTGCATGTTGCTGATTATTGCCTTTCATTCACTTAAGTTAATGGTGTTTACAGTTAATTCATTTATCTTTCACGTCTACAGCACACATTACAGGCACTGATCAACAAACGCGGATATGTGCTTTATGTCTAAAGTATACCATAGAATGAGTAAACCAACTCCTTGTTTATTGTCCTTATAAACTCCTTGATTTAAAATATAATCTGCAAACGCAAAACCATAGTAAAAAAAAAAAAAAATTTAAGTTAAATATTAAAATTAAAATAACATTTTATTTTATTTAATAAAACCAGTTCACTTAAGTTAATGGTGTTTGTGTGGTCACAGTTTCATGTCGGATACGACTGACCAATATTGAGTAGCCCACATCTTGGATAAGATTCCTAAAAGTTTCGCACATACAGCACACATTACAGACATGCATAAACGCGGATATGTTACATGTCTAAAGTAGCCTATATAGAAAGCCTTATAAAGAAATGTATAAATTTCGCTTAACAACTTAAAATATAATCTGCATGCACAATAAACTACAGTAAAATGTATTTAAATCTCTCGACAGAAAGGTTTTTGCAGGTTTTAATCAAATGTTATATAACAATAGTAGTCATAATGAGCATATTTTCCGTAGCCTACGTGCCTCAGACTTGCATCGCCATCTCAATCATCAGAATCCTCGGTAATCCTCTGCAAACTTCGACAGATGTTTGAACCGGCTCTTTCGGTTCTTTTTTAGTCGGACGTGCTACTTTGGCATTTGGCTTTTGCTTCTTGCGTCATCAACCCGGAACTAAAGTTCGATTAATGAACCGGCTCAACCGGTTACTTGCTGAGAACCGGCTCAAAAGAACGATTCGTTCAAGAACCGAACATCACTACTGAATTGAGTTCTCTTTCGCGTCTTCTTGCGCTTGAATCGGAGTGGTTAAAAATGTCTTGATTGTATAGGGACTTACCAGAAAAGGGTCCTGGATATTATCACAGAAGTTGTTTTTAACAGGGTTTTTTCATTGCTTGAAATATATATATTTTTCCAGTATTACTATAGAGATCATAACAGTCATCTGTGTGCTCCATCTCACCACATGCAGCACATCAGGAAATGACATGCAGGTGTCTCATAAAACACAAGTGAAACAACTAACAGGAATGCTGAAAACATGGCTAATTAGACTTGATGAAGGTGCTGCAGCAGTCGTCATGCTGTTCCTCACAGGTGGGCTACCGGGGCTGTGATGGTTGCAAACGTTTACAGTAACAATTCATGCATTCCCATCTTCACCTACAGCCTCCAGCTACAACACAACCAGAGACCAATCTCATTCAGGACCAAAAAAACTTCCCTCCAGTCCAGAAGAGACTTCTCAACTACTCCCTACAAACTGAGCAGGGCATAGAAATTCACTTCACTTAACATAATTACAAAATTAATCATTTAAAGTGCTTTATTGCTAATAAATGCTAATAATTTAAGAAAAAAGCGGTGAAATTTACGGTAACAAAAAACAGTTGCGGCTGCCAGAACTTTACAATAAATATACAGTAACAACATTTAAGGTTTTATGGATTGAACTTAAATTTAAAAATAAAAATATGAACTATTATGTTAATATACCAACCCTTTCTTTCTTCTATTTTCAGACTTCTGTCTCTTCACAAGAAGCTTTCCCACAAACTGAGGTAAATATTACAATATAGAAGATGCAGACAGTCATACACACAAATACAAAACACCACCATGGTAACACACATGATACTAAAATAATACAATACACATCCATCTAACAACATAAGATGTAACATAAAATGTATGGCATAACTGATGAGTAAAAATTAAAAAACACATTAATTATCATAAGAGATAATAATTAATCAATTACCAGGTTTTTACCGTAGCATTTTTACAGTATTTTACCATTTTTTATACAGCAAATGAAAAACATACATGAAAAATATACATTTAAATTCATATTTTAAATGTAACTTAAATTGTTTACATTTCAGTTCATATTTAAACAAATATGATTTGAAATAACATAAACATACTAATATAAATGAATATGATTAATCACACCATGTGAAAAATATCTGGTGAGAGGATTCATGTGAAAAAAAGGTTAATATGAAAAAAAGTGATTTAGTGAATTTATTACATGTATGCAATAAACTATGATAAATCATGCATTATAGTCACATCACCTGCATGCATAGAAACTACAAATGAGATGAATTAAACTGAATCAAAATGACAAACTCTCTATGAATTCCTCATAGTTTTAAACACTTTGCATTTATTAAAAGTATTTGGTTGAGCATGCATCTGTCTAGCAGTGGTCTCGTATATCTCGCTGTGCATCTTAACAGTGATAGTGGCTACAGTGATAGCTGTAACGTTCTATAACGTCATGGTCGTTTCAGACATGAGAATTTAGTATTGCTAATGAACTGTCAATGAGGTTGTTCATTGAGCAGAACTTTTCTACGTATCTGAAAATTTCTGTGGTGAATCAAGGGAACTGGACATATAAACAATGTTTAAATCAAGCGGCAACCTCCCCCAGTTTCTCTTGAAGCCAATACGAAAGTGACTTAAAGTGCAAATCATCGACTGGCCGCTAGAGACAGGCTCCAGAAGGGAGCAGAATCTCATTGAGCCCCCATGTTAAAATGCCCGACTTTACAGCAGAATAAAACATGTTTACAGCCTGGTACAAATTGTGGTTTTGGTATATAAGGCTAATTTTACATTATATAAAGCCTTAAAGTTCTGCATAATTACGTCGTGGCCACTTTGAGTGACAGGTGGATTGCCGTTTGTCTGCTGTCTGTTAGTCATCGCGTCACCTCAGCTCCAGCCATGTCCCGCCTCTTTGCCCATTTTCTGTTATCCGGGAGTGACGCGCAGCCAAGATGGCAACGGCCGGCTTCAAAACTGCTCTTTAGAACCCTATGGGTGACGTCATGGACGCAGTGTCCATATTTTTTTTACAGTCTATGGTTTAAGTAATTACTAACATAAAATGTTACATATATTTACGTTTTTGACTATCTATCCCACACTTCAGTACAATTAAAGCATTAGTTCACCCCAAAATAGCAATTCTGTCATCATTTCCTCATCCTCGTACCATTCCAAAACTCTTGCATAAAAGTAAATTCGAATTTATTAGAATGTCCAAGCTGTTCGTTTAAAATCAGCCATTATTTCCCAATGTGATTTCATTAATAGTCATAGGTTTTCAGTCATACAATGTGTTGACAAAGATGCTAAAGCGTAAAATGTAAAATCATTTTGCAAAAAGATATACAAAATGTATGAAGCCTTTTAGGTTAATTAAATATTAAATAAATCTCTAAATTAATTTTTATTAATTAATCAATTAAGTATGTTTAATGTCATCACATTCATTTAACACATCATTTAAATAATTCTGTTCCGCGTGATTTTTGGTGCCGTATTAATGTAATATTTTATTTAATCAATGACATCAATTGAATATGTTTAATGTCATCATATTAATTTAACACATTTTCATAATTATGATTAAAATAATAATATTCAATATGTTCTGTATGATTTTTGGTGTTGTGTTAATAAAATATTTTATTTAATCAATAAGATCAATTAAATATGTTTAATGTCTTCACATTAACTTAACACATTTTCAGAAATAGAATTTAAATAATAATATTCATTCTGTTCTGTATGATTTTTGGTGCTGTATTAATGGAATATTTTATTTAATCAAATTAAATGTTTAATTTCATAATATTAATTGAACACATTTTCATAATTATCATTTAAATAATAATATTTATTCTGTTCTGTGTGATTTTTGGTGCCGTATTAATGGAATATTTTATTTAATCAATGACATCAATTGAATATGTTTAATGTCATTTCATTTGTCATTTAAATAATAAAATGTAATAATAATTTCCAGTGGCTTATTAAACTTGTTTCTAAATATCACTTCTCCAAAGCCTAAACTCTAAAATAATTAAATAACTTAATTATTTCTCTTTTTATGCCTTGAGACAAAAGCTTATATTTATATGATCATTTTACATTTATCGGCATATTACATTTTATGTATGGGCTCAAAAATATCTATATAATAATATTATGAAACTACACAAATAAAGCATTTTGATAAAGAGTGACTTGGACATTCTGATACATTTCTCCCTTTGTGTTCATAAGTGTGAGTAAATGAATTTCCATTTATGAATCCAGCTGAATGAAATAAAGGCAGTGCAGAATAAGCTTGGAGTATTGGACTGGTTAGCAGGTGAAGATAAAAGGAGAGGAAAAAGCAGCCGAGTTTTGAAACAAACCCACTGTGGAGGCCAGCCACACGAAACTGCATCGACCACATGTAACAAGCAGAAATGTATGATCATTTAACTTCTCTTTCCTGCGAGGGCTGCTTCAGAGGCAGCAGGAAGAGGCTTACAGTTGGTCAGACAGTCAACTGTATGTTTTCTCTAAAATGTCACTGCAACACGAAGCAGATGAGCTCCGAGAGGGCAGATAAAAACACTGATAGGTCAGGGGAAGAGGAAAGTTTGTGGGTGTGCATGAATGCGGTCGCGCTTCAGTTAAATGTTCTCAGAGGGAGCTGCTGCATGTGCTCACTGTGTGGTCATCTAGCCGAGCTCTGATTGGCTGACAGCTGGCCAATGAGAAGGCTGCACTCCAGAGCCATTCATGAAAAACTGAGCAGGTCTAAGTTTGAGGAGCTGAACAAACAGGATGTGCAGGGAATGTGAAGGCTATCACACCCCAGCATGCCTTCCTCCACCAGCGCTTCATTCAGCTCCACATGCTTAGACTTCCTACTATCTGCTGCAGCACTTCTGCTTATTTCATTTCTTTTTCTTTTTTTTTACTTTTATGATAGGGAGGGTGGACAAGTCTCTCTCTCTCTTCCTCTTTTTAGCAAACTCTTTTGCTCTCTCTTTCACAGACACCCTTTTTGGGTTTTATGGGGACATTCCATAGACGTAATGATTTTTATACTGTACAAACTGTATATTCTCTTCCTTTACACTGAACATACCCCTAAACCTACCCATCACACAAAACTTTCTGCATTTTTACAATTTCCAAAAACATTTTGTCCCCATAACGTAAAGTTTACCTGAACCACACACACACACACATCTATCCTTGTGATAGATCTATCCAATCACTGACACAATGCGATCTTACCCTAACCCTACCCATCTCAACTAAGAGCCTAACCCAAACCCTTACGCTAAACCTAAATATAACCTGATCCCTAAAACCAAGGCTTGGCCCTCAAACAGGCCTTTAAAGGGGTCTCAGAAAGTGAGGACACACACACACCTTGTTTCCTTGATTTACGTCTATAGACGTAATGTTTTTTTATACTGTACACACTGTATATTCTCTCCCCTACCCCTTAACCTACCCATCACACAAAATATTTTTACATTTTCAAAAAACATCACTTAGTATGATTGTGGGGACATGACCAGAGCAAAGGCAAGAGACAGGGCTTGCCGTCAATTAAAAGCTTTATTGACTTCCAACTTGCAATCCAAAAAGAACAACATAAAACAGAGACACTAAAGGTGACCTTCCTCACGGAGGTCCCTCACCAGATCTTCCTCAAACAGACAAGATGAATCCTATTATACTCCGGGGTTCAACCACTTCATAATAGGGGAATAGACAGGGTATATACACACACACATAAATGCATAAACAAACCATAATATTTGAAAATAAACATCAAATTACATTTACATAAATATTACAAGAAACAAAATGCAAATAATAAACACTACAGTACATTTAACAAAATAAACAAAACAATGAAACAATGACCCCCTGCTCCCACTGGGAAATAGGCTATGCCTACACTACCCAGAATCCCTCAGAATAGCATAAAATGAGGAACAGGAAGGCCGCACTTCCTCTTAAACCCCACCCCTAGGAACCATGCTGCAGCCATGAACCCAGAGACAAAGGTAACTTTTGAAAGCGTTATTATAACACTGATATATAAATTCTAAATAAAGGAAATAAAACAAAACCTCTTGGTGTCTATTCTCTAGTCTAATGTGCACCTTTAGACCAGAAAAAGCAACCACAAATCATATTTAAACAAACGGTAAAAAACATATATTTATACAGGTAATAAACCAAACAAACACAGGGCCTATACAGGAATTAGGGGTTACTTATGACATCTTCACATCTTCCCCCTCCCCCAAACTCTCGCAAGGTAAGCGAGAGAGAAAATCAGCGGTCACGTTTTCTGACCCTGGCCGATGTCGTACAATAAAATGGAAAGGTTGCATAGCCAAACTCCAACGAGTTACACGGCCATTGGTATCTTTCATTTTGTCAATCCATTGAAGCGCTCTATGATCAGTTTCAGCTACAAAATCTCGTCCCAACAGATAGTATTTAAACGAATCAAGAGCCCATTTCAGTGCTAAACACTCTTTTTCAATGACAGAATACCTTGTCTCACGAGGATACAGTTTCCTATTCAAATACGCAACAGGATGCAACTCACCTCCCTGCTCTTGTTTCAAGACAGCTCCCAATCCCACTTCAGAAGCATCTGTCTGAAGCACAAACATTTTCTCAAAATCAGGACTGTACAGGACAGGATTAGTCACTAAGGCATCCCTTAAATTCTGAAAAGCTAGTCTGGACGGTTCGGTCCACTGAATTTGATTTGGCCCTGCCTTTCGTGTCAAATCTGTTAGAGGAGCCGCCCTTGTGGCAAAATGAGGTATAAACCTCCGATACCACCCACCAAACCACCGTTTTTGTACTTGGAAGTGGGCAGGTCTGAATAGCCTGTATCTTCTGGATCTGGGGTTTAATAACACCATTACCTAATACATAGCCCAAATAATGTCTCACTCTTAGCTATAGAGCACTTGGCAGGATTGATCGTCAAACCCGCATCCTTAATTCGCTGAAACACTGTTGCAAGATGATGAAGATGCATCTTCCAACTGTCACTGAATATTATAACATCATCAAGATAAGCTGCTGTAAATTCACCTAAACCCTGCAAAACAGTATTCATTAACCTCTGAAAGGTAGGAGGAGCCCCGTGTAGCCCAAAAGGGAGGACAAGGAAATGCATAAGACTTGTAAGGGTACGGAAAGCGGTCAATTCTCGAGACTCAGGGGCCAAAGGCACCTGCTAGTACCCCTTACATAAATCTGTTGTACTGATAAATTTGGCTTTTCCTAACTTCTCAATAAGCTCCTCAATACGGGGCATTGGAAAGGAATCAAATTTGGACACAGAGTTTAGGTAGCGAAAATCAATTCAAAAACGCAAGCTTTCATCCCTTTTCGGGACTAACACAACAGGGTTACACCATTCGCTTTGAGAAGGTTCGACAATGCCCATCTCCTGCATTAACCTAACCTCCTCAGTGAATGCTGACACCATCTTTTCGGGAATACGGTAACTCATTCTTTTCACTTGAGCATTAGGTTTCAACACAATTTGATGCTGAATAAGAGGGGTACAACCAGGGGTACTCTTAAACAGTTCCGAATCACATAACTCTTGAATTTGTTTTTTCTTCTCCCCTGATAAGTGCTCAAGATCAACTGAGGAGGTATCCTGACTCACAGATAAATACTGCTCTTCTATCTCCTCCTCCTCCTCCACCAACCGAATCAGGTTTACACTTGCAAACTCTTTCTGTGGAAACCATTCCTTCAAGAGATTGATATGCAATGTTCTATGTGAACGTGACCTACCAGGAGTGGCAATTTCATAAGTTGTAGGTCCTAAATTCTTCGTAACTTGGAACGGATCCTGCCATTTACCCAACAACTTATTCTCCTCTGTTGGAAGCATGACTAAAACCTGCTGACCTACTTCAAAGGACCGCTGCCTTGCCTTCCTATCATACCAACATTTCTGCCTACTCTGTGCTTCTCGTAAGTGTTCTGATGCTAACTTGGTCATTTTCTCCAGTTTCTCTCTTATTTGCAACACATAATCAATGATATTCACCTTACTAGATGTCGGTGAACTTTGCTCCCAAGACTCTTTCAACAAAGACAGAGGACCCCGCACATCATGTCCATACATCAATTGAAAGGGAGAAAAACCTGTAGAGGCCTGTGGAAGTTCTCTATACGCAAAAAAGTACGTATGTACTTGGAATATCAGAGTCATAAAAAGGAAGGCATTTCAAGGAGTTTGCCTCATTCACCTCCTGGCTCTGTCTAGATTTTGCACGAGTTAACACCATATTACAGGTATTACTGGCCTGCAGTAAGTCCATTAACACAGGAAAATCATGACCAACGATCACAGGATATGGCAGTTTTGGTGCTAGACCTACTTTCATTAGGTAAGATTGCTCATTAACCCCTAAATATACTTCAGTGGTCGGATAAGACCGTTCTTCACCATGAATGCATTTAACCATAATAGGGGAATCACTTTCCATAGAACATCCAGATACAAGATCGGTTTCTACCAGAGTTTGGGTGTATCCTGTGTCTACCAAAGCTATCACCTTTTTACCATTCAGTTCTACAGGAATCGTGACATTACTGGGCATTGGAGTAATACTAGGTTCTGGTATCATCATCCGTGGAACATAACAGACATTGGGAAGCATTTTATTCAGGTTTGGACACATTGGTTTCTTATGGCCTAACTGGCCACAACTAAAACACTTAATAGTCCCAACTGTAGTTAAGCTAGACGTTTCTGTTTGTTTCACCAGTCTCTCACCAAAACTTACCCCCTTCTAGCAGTGAGGTTGTCTTGTGAGAGGAAAACTTGTCTCTTGCAGTCCTCCAATGAGCAAAGCCCTAAGGCTCAGTCCTTCGCCTGGCTGCCACAAAGACATCCGCCAGCCTGGCGGCCTCCTCAGCTGAAGATGGATCATGCTCTTTAATCCAGGTTTGTAGTTCAGGACACAACATTCTCCAAAACTGTTCCAAGATGATAGTCTCTGCAAACTGCTGTATTGTCTTCTCGGCAGGTTTCACCCACTTGTAGAGTAAGTCCTTCAACCGGACATACAATTCCTTGGGAGTTTCCTCAATCAGCACCTCCGTGGAACGAAAACGTTGTCGATAGGTCTCAGCATTGATAGAATATTTCTTCAGTATTGCCTCTCTCATCTCCCCATAATCACTCACTTCATCTACATCCATAGCCACATAGGCAACACGGGCCTTGCCAGTGAGTAGAGGAACTAGTCGAATGGCCCAATCCTCTGGCCATTCCATCTTACAATAACCCTACCCCTTAACCTACCCATCACAAAAACTTTCAGCATTTTTACATTTTCCAAAAACATAATTTAGTATGATTTATAAGTGGTTTTCCTCACAGGGACCAAAAATATAAGGACAAGGATTTTGGATATTGCCATCTTTGTGGGGACATTTTGTCCCTATAATGTAGGGATTACCTGAAGCACACACACACAATTTTCCATGTTGATTGAAATCATCGGTTTGCAGTTCTCTAACAAATTAATTAAACTTCCCTCCGTTTTAAAACACGCAAAAGATTAGAGCGATAGCTTCCTGCATTTCCTCTCTTTTTCTGTTTCCATCCCTCTGTTTTAACACAGATACACACCTTCTGAAACACAGAAGAATTCCCATAGCACGTTTTAAAACATGACAAATTTATAGCCCACTGAATGCATGCTTTCATTATCACTAACTATACTAAATATATTATTTTCTAGTCTCTTGGTATGCTTACACAGTTTTTAGTGTTTCACTAAAAGAAGACAACAAAACAACTTTCCACCCACACAAGCGACATGTGGTGAGGAATGTGTTGCTGCCCGTTTAGTGTTTCCCTAGAATCTCAACAGAACCACTGAACTTCAGTCATTATAAAGGCATGCATTTTAATACTATCGCTTCTTATTGTTGGCCCCTACTGGAGCCGTTTCTTAGTAAAGACTCTTTCAAAACAATATTTCTTTAACAAATTAAATGTAAATGCATGACACCTTCATTTAAAGAATGATGGATAAACTTGTCTGGGGTACATTCCATGTGCCAAATATCCATGCAAGCCACATATGTCTTAAGTTCTCAGGGTTCAAAAATGCTTCGGAATGAAAAAAGAGGCATTGAGGCATTATTCAGTTCTACTGATATCTAGACACATATCTCGGATAATGTAACATTTCCATCTGGAATAGCAACGCTTTGCCCTGATTGCATGTTTGCCATTGTCTTTGTAATTCTCATGACTGTTTATACTTCTCATTTGTGAGCTTTTCATTGTTTAGTATTTTATTTTTATTAGCTCCTTTTATTCAGTTCCTCCCCTGGAAATCCTGGAGACGTGTGATGGATAAGTAATGGGAATTAGATTTTTTTTTTTTTTGCAGATGTTGTGCATGGTTAAAATTGCTATTTGTAAAAAACAAATGGAGGCAGTTTCCTGAAGATAAGATATTCAGTGTTAGGGATGTGGCTATATCTGTATGTGACCATATATGACTATACATGTACTGGTTGCCCTTTATTTTATAGTACGTACACTTACAGTGTACTTACCTAAAAAGTATTGGGTAATATGAGGTAGTTAAATGGGTTAAGGTTAGGTTTTGGGGTAGGTTTAGGACTAGTACCTAATTATTACCCAGTTATTGCAATTACTACAATAAGTATATAGTATGTACATGCGAAACAGGACTGTAAATTAAAGTGCTACATATGTACTTTTCTCACTGTCTCCTGCAGCACCAAAGCAAATAGCATTCTATGTGACAATGCAAAATGCTGAACAGTTAGTTCATGCGTTTATGACCTCAAGGCTAGAATATTGCAATGGGTGTACTGGGTGGTTGCCCTGTACACTTAATAAACAAACTCCAGCTGGTCCAAAACGCAGCAGCTAGAGTTCTTACTAGAATCAGGAAGTATGACCATATTAGCCTGGTTCTGTCAACACTGCATTGGCTCCCTATTAAACATTGTATACATTTTTAAATCTTGTTTATTACTTACAAAGCATTAAATGGTTTAGCTCCCCTGTACTTGAGCGAACTCTTAACGTATTATACTCCATCATGTCTATTGCGGTCTCAAAATTCTGGCCAGTTGATAATACCTAGAATATCAAAATCAACTGCAGGTGGTAGATCCTTTTCCTATTTAGCACCTAAAGTCCTATTACATCAGTAAAACTGAGATATAAGATTTTTGGTAACACTTTATTTTAAAGTGTCCTTTTTACATATGTTAAATGTAGTTACTGTAGTAATAACAATAAATTATGAATAATTACATGAAACTAAACTAAACCAAACCCTAATCCTAACCCTAACTCTATGGTAAGTACATGGTTAATTAATATTACTCAGTACCTAAATGTATAATTATACTGTAACCTAAAAAAAGTTTTGATTGAAAGAAATTAATACTGTTATTCAGCAAGGATGCATATTCAAATGATCAAAAGTGACAGTAAAGACATTTATAATGCTACAACTGATTTCTGTTTCAAATAAATGCTGTTCTTTTGAACTTTCTATTCATCAAGGATCCACAAAAAATATATTAAGCAGCACAACTGTTTTCAACACTGATGATAATAATAAGAAATATTTCTTGAGTACAAAATCAGGATATTAGAATGATTTCTGAAGGATCATGTGACACTGAGGAAAATGTAGCATTTCCATCACATGAATAAAATACATTTTGAAATACATTAAAATATAAAACGTTTATTTGAAACAGTAAAAAAATGGAAAGTTTTTCCTTTGCGTTTTAGGACAACGTTGTCAAAACAATCGACACAACTTTTCTGAGAGCTCCTACTTGCACCACGTAACGACTAATGCATGATTCCCAGTCCGACGATGTGAACAGCTCCGAGTCATATGTTGTCATCTCAAAATTATGGTAATTACAGCATGGCGTAAAAAAAATGACAATGAAAACCATGACATAGAAACTAAACAGAACAAGATAATAATACTAAACCAGACATGATCTTGACAGTTGTTGGATTGACAGCATGTTAGGTTCAAAGACTCTTTAAGGGTGTAAACAAAATAACCACACTCATAAGACCTGCCCTCTAATGATATAATTATTGCCAAAATCACACGTCCAGATGGTGCGATCACAGACACACTTTAAACTACAGGAATTCCAGTCTGGCTGCAGGATGCCACATCCAGACTTACATAGCACAGTCCTCCCAGAACTGTACTGAGGCAAAACAAAATATTGTAAATTTGTAATATACAAATTGTTATCTGCTCTTTTGAGACACCACACAAAGCAATTAGAGAGACAGAAACTGCATTCAAATAGGAAGCCATCTGATGGAATTTAACATAAATGTAGTCATAAATGCATTTTTGTTTTATTTCTACAGATTGTAGTGTCTAAATATTTGCATGGTTATGCCTAAAGCTCACTTAAACTTGTTAGATGTCATGAAACTCTGGAGCAAGCCTGTCTCCAAAATGGTGAAGTCAAGACACCTTTATTTATGTAGTGCTTTATACAATACAGAGTGTTTCAAAGCAGCTTTACAGTGATAACAGGATTCGGCTGTTGTTCATCTGAAGTCAGTTCAGTGTTGATTCCGTTCTGATTCTGATGTAGGTGCTTCTACATCAGTGTTGTTCACCTAGCATTTCCCTCTGATTTTAGGGATAAATTATGGGTAATGTTTAGGGGTAGGGATAGGACTACATTTTCAAACTGGAAAATATGTAACAATAACAAAATATGTTGATCCAGCCTGGAACAACCAGGAACACTCCTAACTTGACAAAATCACGCCAACCCTCAAAAAAGTCATTAACTGACTGGAAGCCTTCAATTGAGACTCTCCCAGAGAATTTTGTGATTGCATTTATTTATTCATTTAGCAAACACTTTTATCCAAAGTGACTTACAAATGAAGAATGCAACAATCGTTTCATCTTAATGAGGCATTACCCACAGGATGTTCTAGCAATGCAAAGTTTTAAACATCGTTCTGGGCTGCGTTTCCCAAAAGCATCATAAGCCTAAGTAGATCGTCGAGACCATTGGTGGCAATTGTTCTACGATCAACTTAGGCTTACAATGCTTTTGGGAAACGGTAGAAGCTAGAGCAGGGAGGGATTAAGAAATAGTGAAAGCATAGAAGTTTTTTTCCCCAGCAGGACGCAATTAAGTTCTCATGGAAGAGATGAGTTTTCAGCTTGAATATTTTTACAACTGTCCGGATAGGGTTAGGAAGATGAACGAGAACGTTCTGGAAAGTAATGTTGTGCCTCTCTGTAATGTACAGCTAACAAAAGTATGTTCTAAGAATGTTTTGCTAACAGTCCATTTAATTTAAGAAAAAGTTATTTCAAAATGTTTTCTTGGTTATGTGAACATTAGGGAACATTATATGTCATCATTCTCTAAGCAGTGGGAATGTTGCGTTTGAATGTTTGTTGAACATTCTGACAGTAGTAACATTTAAAAAAAAAAAAAGTTTGTTGGACACAAACGTCCAACTAAAGCATTTCAGAAAAAAGCTCAATGAACAGTATAAATAATGTTTTTGTGCTAACGTTTTGAGAGCGAGCGTTCTTTCAAAATTACTGGAAGAAAGTTTGTTCATAATTATGAGATTCTTAGGCCCTGTGCGTTTTCGTTTTAAAACACATGGGGCCCTATTTTAACGATCCGAGCACATGTTCTGAAGCGCACGGCGCAGGCGCACTTAGGGCGTGTCCGAATCCACTTTTGCTAGTCTGACAATGGAAAAAACGGTTGGCGCGCCAGGCGTATGGTCCAAAAGGGTTGTCCCTAGTCTCTTAATGAGTCATGTGTGTGTTTTGGGTGTAATGTGCAATAAACCAATCAGAGTCTCATCTCCCATTCCCTTTAAAAGCCAGTTGCACTTGCACCATGGCGGATTCAGTATTTACATGGCGGAATTTGCAAGCGGAAGACTGAGTGCTTCTCCAGAGAGGAATCCTTTTATTTTTAATATTTAAAAATGTGTGTGTGTGCTCAAAATAGCAACGCGCCAACAATGCTCCTGAACACACCTGGTTTTCAGACCAGCAGCCCATGGGTGAACAGATGGACGCCAGTGCATTTGCTATTTAAACAACGTGGCGCTGGACATGAAAAAGATTTTGAAAGCGAAGGTGGAGCTGGCCTCATTCGCTCCCTGACTGGGTCTTCTGGATCATTTTGTATCCTTCCCTTATTCGTTAAGCCTTTATCATATGACCATTACACTTCCAGAAGGCGACAATAACAGACCAGCTTCGACGAGCATGTAAACGATAACATGGAGATTGAACTGCAAGCTTTGCTGACTTTGTTGTCCTTTTTAGCAGCCATCATGCAGTTAAACTCTGCATTTTATAATACTGCAAGAGGCAAACTATTATTTAAGCAATCGGCAACTGTTTACACTATGAGCATGCCCAGTGTGCATACGGAGATCTTTTCCGAAACGTAGTGGAAACGGCAGTATGGACGAGGATTGTTTTCATTTTAAAGTTAAAACGAAAATGCACTAGTGTAGACATAGCCTAAGAGGCGCCACTCAATTCCTGATTGGATCAATATTCAAGAGTTCCACTGGATACTTGGTTCCAATTGTGTATATTTGAGCAAACAGATGTGCAGATGTACCCTCACAGTCACCCAAAATGCTAAAACCCACTTTTCAAAGGAAGAAAGTGGTTGTCTTTGAAGGATATTGTCCTTGCTTTAAGTTCCAGTGCTCATTAGTGGGCCTGGATGGTGAAATGGCCGCACAAACATGGTTGCCCTTCACCTGTCAGACTGCGTCACTGCTCAGAAGGGCTGATGGCAGGAGCGAGGCAGGCGTCTGAGGGAGCGGGGTGGGCACTTTAGGGGGAACAGGGGTCATATTTGCCATCAGGATCGGACACAGGAGCAGTTGCAATGTGCTCCTCGATCCGTAAATTTTGGACCCTTGTCTATTGTTTCCAAACTAGGTCAAGGGCCTGTGCTATCAGAATCAATTTGAGCTGTAGATTGATTGGTAATGTGGTTTAAAAATATGGCTAAGCATATAGAGGGACACAAGCCTGAAAATCCCATGTTGCCATAGTTAATCTGCAGTGCATCCAAGGATGTAATTAGTGATGGTGGGCATATGGAGCTTATTATTATGTAACTGTATGGCAACCCATGGGAAACAATATGAACCGGCCGCAGAATTGTATGACAAAAAGGAGACCATTGTGTAAATGCTCTCAGATGAAAAATCAGGAAACAAAAGGTGATCGCTAACATGATGCTTTTACATACACACATGGAGAAAACTACTGAAACATGTAAACAACATGACGGCTCTAAAACAGGCATAACTGAGCATCAAAGACCTTCTGCAACGCATTGTTTTCTGAACAAAGGTTGGTTTGATTCCATTGGATGTGATCATATTTTTGTGTTTCTTTCAATGTGAGAAAGCTTTTATTTATTTTATTATTTATTTATTGTATATATTTATTTAATTTTTAATTGTATATTAATCTCCAACGCCATCTGAAACCAAGAAGTATAGTATTATCCAGTCATCTTCATTATTCATCTGACTTTCTCACCATCCACTCACCTGCCCCGCTCACAAACTGGTATCTCAATAAACTCTGTCATTTTACCATCACCTGTTCTCCGTGTCTGCCTGTTTGTAACAATATCAGAATGATTTCTGAAGGATCATGTGACTCTAAAGACTAGAGTAATGATGCTGAAAATACAGCTTTACATCACAGGAATTAATTACATTTGAAAGTATATTCAAATAGAAAAAAAAGTTATTTTAAATTGTAAAAATATTTCACAATATTACTGCCTTTGCTGTATTTTGGATCAAATAAATGCAGCCTTGGTGAGCAGAAGAGACTTCTTTCAAAAACAATCAAAATAGTACGGTTTCCAAACTTTTGACTGGTAGTGTATATATATATATATATATATATATATATATATATATATATATATATATATATATATATATATATATATATATATATATATATATATATATATATATATAGAACGAGAGAAAGCTTTTATTTATTTAATTTTATATATTAAATTTTTTATTTTAATGTATTTTTAATTGTATTTATTTTATTACTATTTTTTATTATTATTTTATTAAATTTACATGTATATAGAGAGCGAGAGAAAGCTTTTATTAATTTTATTATTTATTTATTTAATTTGATATATTTAATGAATTATTTTAGTTTATTTTAGTTTAGTTTAGCCTTATTACCTGTCATTCAAAACAATGTTGATGTTTGCCATGTTTTTATGATTGTCTTCTATATGGTTTAAATAAAGAAAGAAAAACTGCAAAAAATAGTATGACACTATTACACCTTATCACACTATTCCACTATTATAAGGCCAAAAACGAAACAAACCAAATGTTAACCGAATCTAGATAAATGTCCGCATGTTTGGTTTTGGACAGCTGTCACATTAATATGTCTTGGTAGACACATTTGTAATGGAAAATCATCAGACCTAGGTAATTAATTATTTAACTTAGAATTATAATATCTACTTATTGAACAAAGAAGGACTCTAACTCTGGGATAACAAGAAGTGAAACTAAAAGTATGAGTAACTCAAACAGAGTAACGTTTTTCCTTTCAAATAAACAGTTATAGTCCATAAATGTACAACAGACAGCCCAAATCCCAACCTACCCATAACACCCATTTTCTAATCTGTTCCTAATCTCGAACTGAGATAATCAAAGAATAAAACCGTATTTGTTTGCTTTTGTTTTAGCGAGCACATAAGCCCTTTAAACCTTGTCCATTCAATACCCCACTTTACTTCATGATCCCAGATTAGAGGGACTAAAACAGGCGCGTCCTGCAGGATATTTAGGAGTTAATTGATAGACGTGTGATAATCAATAAATCTGGCATCTGTGTATTAGGGTTCGTTTTAGAGGACATAACGTAATGATATGGATTGCAATGAGCTAGTTTGTGCATCCGAGTTAGCAATGAGCACAGTGATATTTCTAATTAAATAATCAATGTGGCTGACAGCCATAAAGACTGTAGTAAAATACTTAAATCTCCTTCAGTGAACACTTTAATGCGCTTTAACTGATTCCCGCCAATAATATAATTAATTAAGCCAAGGTCCGGTCTGAAAGAGAGAAAAAAAAAACTGCCTCTGGTTCAGCAACATCTACTCGCTTATTAAAAACATGAAGGACTTAAGTGAGTTTAAACAGTTTGCAAAACTAATACAGCACCCAGGCTCACATTGGTTTTAGTGCGGTGTAAGTTTGTTATCTCGGTTATACTTTATTTTAAGGTGTCAGTTACAGTGTAATTATATATTTAAGTACTGAGTAATATTTAGTAACTACATGTACTTACTATAGGGTTAGGGTAGGATTAGGGTTTGGTTGAGGGTTAGTTGCATGTAATTATGCATAATTTACTGTTATTACTATGGTAAGTACATGTAACATATGTAACAAGGACACTGTCAAATAAAGTGTTACCTTTATCTCTAATATGCAAGGATGTAAAGGATATGCACTGTCTTTTCATTGCAACTAAGACTCGACCAAAGTTATTGTTACAGAGTCTCATATCTAACACAGCAGAAACAATGAGACGCTATTTCTGGAAGAGCATATTTTTATTACACACATCACAGTCTAAATATATATTTCTTTGTTCTTTGTTTTTGCAGTGACTGTGTTATATCAGTCAGTTTTCAGTAGTTTGTAAATCATTACAAATTCACAAAGCACGGAATTGTTTCCAACTAGCATTGTTGAACTGTTTAAAATAATCTAGGATCTGAAATATGTGCCATGGGGGGAAAAAATTAAAAAAAGTACACTAAAATAGTATGGTTGGGTTTAGGAGTGAAGGCACGTTCACACCAAGAATGATAACTATAACAATAACTATATTAGTGAACGATAATGCTCTGTTTATTATAAGCATGCACTGCAGTTTTGTCATCTGCCGCTTTAAATTCTCAAGCTCTTTGAAGCAGGATTGATTCTGATTGGCTGTTTTTATCGCTCATCAGCTGCAAAAAGAAATATTATGAAAGTGATTCCAATTGTGTTGTTTCTCTGTGCTGTTATCGTTATAATTGTAGTGTGAACTCTTATATTTAGAATGATTTTTAGAACTATATATTTATCATTATCGTTATAGTCATTGTACACAATAATTGTTATTTTAAATGCAAGTATGTAATTATAATGCACTGACATGTACATATTTAAAAAGTATTGTATCAAATGGTTAAGCCTCATACATAGTAGAGTAAAGCCACCTAATATAAAGTGTGATCTAAGTTATTACTGTCCAAAAAGCCTTAAAGAGGCCTTATAATGTTTCCTGGGGTGCACTTATAATTTTAGTGTGATTTTACATAAACATTTACATAAAAAATTGTCATAATTTACCCTGATTTGAACGCTCTGTTTAAAGGGGCGTGTGTGCTGTCAGACTCCAGTGTAAACGCCCATTGCTGTGATTGGCTGCTGTGAGACTTCAGTGTAAATGCCCACTGTTGTGATTGGCTGCTGTGAGACTTCAGGGTGAATGCCCACTGCTGTGATTGGCTGCTGTGAGACTTCAGTGTAAATGCCCACTGCTGTAATTGGCTGCTGTGAGACTTCAGTGTAAACGCCCACTGCTGTAATTGACTGCTGTGAGACTTCAGTGTAAACGCCCACTGCTGTGATTGGCTGCTGTGAGACTTCAGTGTAAACGCCCACTGTTGTGATTGGCTGCTGTGAGACTTCAGTGTAAATGCCCACTGCTGTGATTGGCTGCTGTGAGACTTCAGTGTAAACGCCCACTGCTGTGATTGGCTGCTGTAAGACTTCAGTGTAAACGCCCACTGCTGTAATTGGCTGCTGTGAGACTTCAGTGTAAACGCCTACTCCAGTGATTGGCTGCTGTTAGACGTCAGTGTAAACGTCCACTGCTTTGATTGGCTGCTGTAAGACTTCAGTGTAAACGCCCACTGCTGTGATTGGCTGCTGTGAGACTTCAGTGTAAACGCCCACTGCTGTGATTGGCTGCTGTGAGACTTCAGTGTAAACGCCCACCGCTGTGATTGGCTGCTGTGAGACGTCAGTGTAAATGGCCACTGCTGTGATTGGCTGCTGTGAGACGTCAGTGTAAACGGCCACTGCTGTGATTGGCTAACATCTTTGCACATGAAATAGTGTTACATGTGGAACTCTCGAAAACTTTTAGCACTCTATCACTGGTCACAGATCAGGCATTAGAATTAACACGGTTACTTACATGTTGTGGCCTTACTGTCGAGTCCATAGAGTAAAAGTCTGTTTACAAAGCCTGTGCCGAAATTGCTTGATTTACCAAAGAATCCACAGTGAAATGTACCGAATACAAATAATAATACTCAACTGAGACATTCACATTGTTGAAAATAAATAACCACATTCCTAGCATTAGGATCCTTTGGAAGGTAATGTTATTCTTAGTCCAGTGATCCAGTATCGCTCTTCTCTCCTCGTCATCTCACTAACACTCCAGTAGGCGGATGATGAAGTAGGCGTTGATCTTCTTCTGCAGAGGCGGTCTTTCACCTATCTGCACATTCCACAACTAGTCATTTTCTGGGCTTGGTTCCAATAAAAGCTGTTTTTGGACTAACAAGGAAGTTTTCAGTTCTGAAACTTACAGGATATTCTTATAGTATGATGACCTCTTATATGTCAAAAGCTCAAGGAAAATTTGATTGCTCAGTTCATGACCCTTTTAAACTGTCAGGATAAACCAGACTCAGAGACAGATTATCGAACCCAGACAGTTACTGAGAAAAAAAAATTGAGAAATGTAGGTGAGTAGATATCTTAATGACAGCTCTTGAATGTTGGCTGGCAGATAACTTGAGTTTTCTTCTTTACCATTGGTGCGTTTCCCATACAATGACGTAACTCGCTGCTTACCTACCAAAATACTATGCATCGTTGAAGAAATCAACTTGCTAGTCACGACTGTTTCCTGAAACTGTATTGCCGCAAATTTGTCGTTCAACCACGTTGGTTGATGTCATGCAGGTGGTGAAGTAATAACATCTTATACTGAATCCGTTTGAGATCGAATTAATCCTAGATTTTTTGTTATAAATTATGGACATGGCATCTGAGGACTAACTCTCATTTTTCTGTTATTTTACTCAGTTTTCAGCAATCATAAGCTCGTTCTTACGAACTAGAGGACGTATGCACATGCACACTCTTCAAAAACAGCGCTTTAAATCTCTTGACAAACTAAAAGATGTAAATGACATTTGTATATATTCGAAATAAAAGTTAGAGATTGTACTGAATGTCAGCTTGCTTATTTTGCTCAAGATAAGGATTTATTAAGTCCACATGTCATGCAGACAAGAAACTGAGCTTCAAACCACAGGTCGAGAGCTGTCGTTCCAAACACACAACTTTGTGATGCTGTTTGCAAATGTTCGTTGGAACGATGGTTTCAGGAAACACTGACTCGTTGAACTATGCTGATAACAACAGAACTTGGGACCATTGGCAAATGATGCTTTCGGGAAACGCACCCCAGGTTGTGAGAGGATAGCACACACCTCTGTCTGAGCAAGGTGAGTTTGCAGGCAATTCTTTACAGGCACGAAGATGACAAAGGAGATCGTAGGAGCAACGAAGGAGATTCACAGGAGAATAACGTGAGAGATGCATGGAGCTTACGAGCTAAACCACCAAGGTAAGTAGAGCAGGTAAGGAATCTATTTCCACATTCGGGGCCAGACAACCAGTGACTGAGAGGTGTGTTCTTTTGTACAGGTGTTGAGTGCTGTGGTGATGAGGGACATGTGATTAGATTAGAGCTCAGGATAGAGGGAGCGCTGTGTGGGTGTGTCCGTGACATGGGCTGCATCCGAAATCTTAAAAATGCTGCCTTCGGACGACGCATTCCAACGTAGGAAGGCATCAAGGCATGTCCATATCCAATGTTAACTTCACTTCCTGTCTCCTGAGATACCTTCAACTGATTGATTTTTGAAGGCAGCATAGATGCATCCTTCGCTGCCTTTGATATCCCACAATCCTGTGCATTCCATAACTTCTATTTGTGACAGTTACGTCGCGATGGCGCTCTTGAATCGAAAAAATAGGTCCCTATGGAGCTATTCATACTAGCCTCGATCAATCGCAGCACGACAAAGCAAGATTTTTTTTTTTCAACCAGTGTGTCAATTTTTTTCCCCGTCGCCCTCCGCGATGAAACGAGCTGTCCAATTAGACTTGAGCTGCTGGTGCACAAAAGTGTGGGAGTGGTGGCACTGTTTTGAAAACCTGTGTAAACACCGAAGAAAAGTATTCCAGAAGAGAGAAGCGAATGTTATCATTGGTGTCTGAGAACAGATTTATTCATTTCTATTCATTTTCCACTGAATAATGCAATCTGAAGAGCTTAAAATGGCTGTTTTCTTCCGTGCGTGTCTGTTATGAGTTAGAGAGCTCATTCGCTCTAGAGCTGTCAATCATATTATGTGATCATAACCCCCGCTCTTCTGAATGATGATGTTGCGTTCATTTCCTCGTTCTGAGTTCTGCACGGTTCCTCTCATAAACAACTGAGAGAAGCGTTTCTACAGATGAAACATGAAGCCAAATAAATGATTACAACGATATATGTTATGTATGTATTTTTCATGCAGCTTTTTATAACAATAAAGAATGAAAAATGCTTACATGAGAAATGCTAAGCAGGTGTAGCGTTCAGTTTATTATAAAACACTACAAATAATGCACGTCTGCCCACGTATTTAATCAAAATCCACTTTAGATCGAAGTCAGAAGTTATTACACGCATTCAGTGATGGTTTCTGTGTAGTACCAGACTTTATTTATCTTAATTGACTGTTGTATGTTGTGCAGCAGACGAGGTTAAAGCCAAATGGGAAAACCTACGAGATACATACATGAGAAAAAATGTATTCTCGATCAGCGCCACCTATCGTGCAGGCGTGAATTAGCTGAAGGCAATCAATCGTTTCGCTTACAGTGTGAAAGGGCCTTTAAACTAAAAAAAGAAACATCTGAAAGTTGCAGTTGGTGGTCAGTTTGTGTAAATGTATGTTTTTGCCCAACATTTTCCACTCATTTCTAGCGAGAAATTACTATTATAGTAATTCAATATTTGCTTAGTTATCACCAAAGCTCTCTCTACTTTGCTGTAGAACATTAAACCCTTACGCTGCCTGTCCGAAATCAGTTTCGTGAGGTGCCTTCATGCACAAACACTGCCTAAAGTCATTGCCTTGTAGGGCAGCGAGGCAACTGCCTAAGTTTTTGGACACAGCCATAAACACAGTTTCTCTTCCCCTCGCTTCCTTTTTTAGTTTGACACATTTTGTCTCTTTCTAAAGTTGAAGCTTGCACAACAGATGATATTCAGGTGGCCATCTGCATAAACCATAAATGTATGAAGGAAGTCATAGGACAAGGTCTTTCACCTTCCTTTGATTGTCAGATTGGTATTGTTAGAACATGGGGATATAAACAGCAAGCAGTCCAAGCCCAAATGTCTTCTGATTGTTGTATAAGAATCCACAGCATTACGTCACTATCAGGACAGGTAACTTATAATACAATCTTCATACATTGACACAATGTGAAAATCATACAGGTATCTAGAACGTAGTATTGTGGAAGCTACATTGAAAGTGCCGCTTGCCAAGTTAATCATTTGATGTTTATTTAAACGACTGTCAGTGCCTTGAAAGAAAGTTAGTTTAGCCAAAAATGACATTTCTGTCTTCATTTACTCATGCTCAAGTCATTCTAAACTGGTATGACTTGCTTTCTTCTGTGGAACATAAAAGAAGATATTTTGGGTAATGTCTCGAGGGCTTTTTTCCCCCATACAGTGAAAGCAAATGGTCACCGAAACTGTTTGGTTACAAACATTCTTCAAAATATAATGTTCTGTGGAAGAAGCAAAGAAAGAAAGAAAAAGTTAAAAAATATAACTGTCCAGTGTACGATTTGTAGTTATGTTTTTTCTCATTCAAATACAATGAGGGGTTTTAAATAAATGAACATTACTATGACATGTCAAACTTGAACAGGTAAATTTATACTAAATACTACAAAAATGCCCTATTTTTGTAAATATGTTTATTTAAATGAATCGTTCTAATGAACCAGAATGCATCAGACCTTTCAACATTACATATGAGAGAGAAGACCATTAAGGTGAGTGTTTAATTATTCAATCAGCTCAGACATTAAACGTTTAGTCATGCTTCACCTAGCTTGTTAATGGAAAGGATACACTACTGTGAACTAGCTGAGGTTGGTAGCATAAAATTATTAAACAAGAAGATGGTTTCTACTGTCTACGTTTCCCTGCATGTCTTCAAGTTGGGTTTGATAATGATCGTTTGCGTATCTGCTAGTTTAGACTGTCAACCCTGCCATTACTTTTCCGTTCTCATGAAGTTATTTTAGTTTGATGGAGGCTTTTGTAAGTTTTGCCCTTGTGGCTAAAGAGATGTAGACCTTTGAAGCACTCCCTGCTGAGAGTATGGTGCCATCATTAACGTTGGCCGGTCCATTGAAGACAACGGTCTGAGAGGGTCTGTAAAAAGGACAGGCATTGTTCGCCTTGGGTGGGGTGTGGGCAAGAGGAATGTGGGCCGAACGTGAGCCATGCAAGGCCTGAGAGAGACACACCATTGTCCCCAAAGCCACCCCCTCACACAGAGAAGAGTGAGGAGGCAAAGGGTCAACTCTCACCAGCCGCATGCCCTCGTGGAAGACCCGCACGCTGAGCCCAGAACACAGGTCTTTATGCTCACTGATGTCACCTTTATCAGGCTCAAACGATTCATGTGGGGAGATCAAACTCATTTAGGTTACATCTACTTTCTTCTGCATAATTAACTGTTTTAGAACACTCTACATCCACGTTTTCAATCTCATTCTCACTGAAATGCTAAAATCATGCATAAAATGTTACTGAGATGATACAGAGAGACCTGACATAATAAAGTTCTCATGATATTCTTCTGGCATGATGATTTTCTTAGCAAAATATCCCACTGGTGCATCCAAGTCGCACTCAATCGCCATTCCATTTATGGTCTAAAACACAATCGCCCTCACGTTGTGCCGCAGGACAGCAATTGCAAATACATTTTTTGTCACCTTTGCAGGATTGTAAAATGAAGATTGTACAAAGCAGCATTTATCTTTAGGAACACTGTGAAAGTGAATAGCACATATCTGTCAGTACAATATGTCTCTCATGATTAACTATTTCCCTGCCAGCATTTTTTTTTTTTAAGTTGCCAGCCAACATTTTTATTCTCACAAACTTTTCACAGCAAAATTTTCATGGCCATGCAATATGTTAAACATGCATCATCATTTTCAAATACTTCCGTTTTTACGGTCCACACTACAACATAAAAACAGCATCAAATGTATCCACTTGAGAGAGCGTCTTCAAAAAGCTAAATTTTCACTCCATTTTGTATCTGGAATAGCCTTAAGGCCATTTCACACCAATGACGATGAGTATTATGATTGCAATAAAGATTTAGTTCTAAAAATTGTTCTAAATATAAAAGAATAGCAGAGTCCACATCACAATTAACAATAATGGCATAGAGAAACAATATAATTGGAATCACTTTTAGAGCGTTTTTTTTTCATGCTGATGGACGATAAAAACCATGATAGCCAATCAGAATCCATTCTGCATTAAAGCGCTCAAGCATTTAAAGCGGCAGATGACGGAATAAACAAAACAATATTGTCTCCCAGTGTGGACAGTTATCATTATATTTATTGTTCTCTGTGTAAACGAGCCTTTAGAGTTTCCAAAAAGTTGATGTGAGACTCAATCGCTAAGTTTCTGACACACATATGACTCACTCACTTTTATTTGCGTCAAATAATAAATAAATATGCACTTTGACAATTAACAAAGGGTGTTTAAGGATTCATTTTTTCCTCAGTGTCACTAGATTGGACACTAAAGTCAATGGGAAACAATGATACCGCTGGGTGTTGTTCTTCAGACTGCAGAGTGTGTTTTAATGATAAAAAGATTGTGTTGGGAGGACAAAGTTTTTTAAGAAAACATCCTTTTAGATAGCGCCTGAGAAAAACTAGTAAAGAGACCTAGCAGCGATCTCGCCATACCCCAAATATTTGCTCTCATAAACATACACTGCATGCTAAGGACTTCTGTACGTTACCATCCAGTACTGGTGGAGCAGCTCACCTCTTATCTCTACATCTTTATCTTGGCATCCTTATTTATTTTCTTTTTTGCATCAGTGCCTGTGTGTGTGTGTGTGGAAGCCCCTGGAGGTGAGCCAACTGGAAAGAAGAGGAGGGGGAGAAAACAGAGAAGTGCTTCCCTTCTCTTTTATCATCCTCTAGTGGGAAAATATGTGATAAAGAGAGCTGCTAGTTCAGAGGCACCCGGACTATAAACACAGCTCACAGGCACAAAGACAGAGCAGGTCAGGGGCCACATAGCACCGGGCCAGTGGAAAAAAAGCGCCAAGGAACTCTCAACAATGGCCAGGGAACAAGCTCCTCTGAAGGGCAGAGAGTAAAGAAGAACAGGGAGCATGTTTCTGACAAGTGTTCACTTCACATTCTTCCGCTTTCCCAAGACGCCCCTCTCCCCCACAGTCTTTTCCTCTGTGTCTCATATCACACTCGGTCCATATGGCAGTGCAATTATCACACTAGAGTAAGATCGTTGGTCGTGCACTCACTTGTCGTTTAGTTTATATTGCTCTAGTTAAGCAAAGACTGGCATGGAGAATGTTGGAACAGAATCTTTGCAGACAATTTGCTTTAAAAAGGTGCAATGTAAGGAATTATTCAAAATTAATGCACACGCAGAGGCAGCAATACAGACATGTCACGAAACACCTCAGGTGTGTGTTCATTTTCAGTTAATTGGTTACCTCAAGTTGAGTTGAGTAAAGCATATAAAGTGTCTAAAAACTTTTGGTTCCGCTTTATTTTAAGGTGTCTTTGTCACTGTGTAATTATACATTTATGTACTGAGTAATATTAAGTAGGGGAGAGCGGGGCACAACCTAACGTGGGGTTAGTTGTAACACACACAGTTTAAAACTTTCTACACATGCCAGCATGACGAAACTTAGTGTATTTACTAGTTGCCATATCAATACTATATAGAGAAAAAAATGCGCCAAAATTCTAAAATCTTTGGAAGATATCACTGAACATTTCTTTAACCATAGCAAAAGTAAATTTTTGTGTGTGTTTTTTTTTTTAAACTAGACAAATCTGATATTATTTGAATCTTATATCTGTTATTTAACATTTGAGATAAAGAGAGCCGGGTTTAAATCCCAGTTGCGCAGGTGGGGCATGTTGTCACACTGCGTTATGATGTGCCCCTATCAGAACTATGCTATTATATTCTATACTTTTAAGAATTCTATTCAGCAACCATGAGAAAAAGGTGAATAAAGACTCAGAGTCAATGTTCAGAAATGATTAATTATTATTATGTTTTGCTATGCTGTATAGCTGTGTTTTGCGGTTTTTATTGTCAAACTCAAAAATTAGTTTATTTTTAATGATTAAAAAATTGCATTATTTTATAGGAAAAAGTTAATAATTGTATTTTATTGACAAAATATTTTAGTCAGGTAACATTTTAAGCTGTCATATGGTCATGTTATAATGTGCCCCTCACATGTTACAATGTACCCCACCTATGGGGCATGTTGTCACATTTCACTTCCATTCCTTTATACACTGTATTAATGAAACAAAACCACATAATTGTACTAGACATGTGAAATTAATGTGGGAAAAAATAAATACTCTGAACCCCAAGTGGATTTTGTAATGAAGACTGAGCTGTTGTTGATGAGCCACCAGTTGATTCACCTGGGTTGAGAATTCATTGGAGAAGTGCATGAGAACCGCTGGATCTGTAGTTGGCGAAGTCTTCTGTAATGAGGACTCAGGCAGATTGGGATCCATGTGCAGTTTATTAAAGTAAAACAATCTCAGTGTACAAACAGGCATGTGTCGAGAAATCAGAGAGAACAGCAATATCAGAGGCAAGGCAGAAAGCGTGGTCATAACAGGCAATGGGTCAGGGCAAGCAGCAAACAATCAGAATACACAGTCCAGGCAAGCAGTAATCAAGGGGCAGGCAGCACAGAGTCGAAAACCGAAGTCTAAAGCAGAGTCAAAACACAGGCAAGGTAACACCAGGGGAAAATAACGCTCAGAAATGCAGCCGGGACAAACAAGACTTTGCAATGAGTGACTGAGCAACCAGGGTTTAAGTCTGTGTGATGAGGATCAGGTGTGCAGCAATCAGTCCCAGAATGTGGGTGCTAGGGAAATGAAGTCCAAATAACCATTAGTACTCTGGAGAGTGAGACCTCCAGTGGCCGACGGTGGAATCTTCACCAGCGTTTGTGAACAGGAACTTCGGATGGTTCACCGGACCATGGAAACAGTGGAGGTTGGAATCCCTGAACGCACTAAAAAGGGTGTTAGTTTGGTGGATGGTTTGAGAATGGAGTTCTGTGCATATTCCACCCAGGGAAGAAAGCGGCTCCAATCGGCTTGGTTCTGCTGGCAGTGAATTCTGAGAAACTTGGTAATTTCTTCGTTCAGTCATTCGGTTTGACCATTAGATTGGGGATGATAACCTGAAGTGAGGCTTATATTGACGTTTAGTAGTCGAAAGAAGGATGTCCACACCCTTGATGTGAATCGGGGACCTCGATCGGAGATGTCTTCGGGGAGCCCATAGTATCGGAATACATAATGGAACAGGTGTTCAGCGGTCTAGAAGGCTGATGGAAGCTTAGGCAGAGGTATTAATCGACATGCTTTAGAAAAAACGATCAATGATAGTCAATATAGTGGTGTTACTTTGAGAGGCTGGTAGGTCTGTAACGAAGTCGATGGCTATGTGGGACCATGGTTGTTGTGGGATGGGTAGAGGTTGTAGTAGCCCTGCTGGTAGTTGTCTCTGTGTCTTTGCTGCGGCACATGTGTGACACGCATTCACAAAGTTGTTGGTGTCTGTCTGTAAGGTTTCCCATCAGAATCAGTTTCTTATTAGACGAGTTATGGTCGTAATTCCTGGATGGCCAAAACTTGTGGATGAGTGCACCCAGCGAATCACCTTTTCTCTGAGCCCCGGGGGAACAAATGTTTGGTCGGCTGGACATTCTGCAGGGGGTGGATCTTGTGCGTGCGCCTGGGTAATCTCGGACATGATGTCCCAATGGACCGGAGCCAGAATCAGGGAGGGTGAAATGATGGGGTCTTGATGGGAGTTGGGGTGGGGTCGTATTGACGTGATAGAGTGTCAGCTTTGATGTTCTTGGAGCCTGTAAGATACGTGATTGAAAAGTTAAAACGAGTAAAGAATAATGCCCATCTGGCTTGTCTGGGGTTTAGTCTCTTGGCTGAGCGTAAGTATTCTAGGTTGCGATGATTGGTTAAGACCAGTAAAAGGATGTCTCGCCCCCTCCAACCAGTGTCGCCATTCTTCAAATGCCGCCTTTATAGCTAGCAGTTCGTGATTGCTCACATCATAATTCTGTTCAGCTGACGAGGGTTTTCTGGAGTGATAGGCGCATGGGAAAAGCTTAGGCAGATTACCTTGGCGTTGAGAGAGAATTGCTCCAATACCTGTGTTGGAGGCGTCGACTTCTACCACAAACGGCAAATTAGGGTCAGGATGATGCAGGATGGAAGTGGACATAAAGCTATTCTTCAGGTCGTTGAATGCTTATATGGCGTCGGTGGACCAGCAGAGTTTATTGACTCCTCCCCTTGTCATGGCAGTGAGTGGTGTAGCGACCGAACTGAAGTTTCTAAAAAATCTTCTGTAAAAGTTAGCAAATCCCCAAAATCTTTGTAGTTCTTTTATAGTCGTGGGTTGAGGCCAATTTAGAACTGCTCGTACCTTGCTCTCATCCTTTGATACTCCTTCTGGACTGATGATGAACCCGAGGAATGAGACTAATGACTGATCACACTTCTCGGCTTTGGCGTACAGCAGATGATTGATGAGACGCTGCAAGACTGTCCGGACCTGCTGGATATGTTCCTCCATGGTGTCTGAGTAAATCAAGATATCATTGATGTACATGACCAGGCACTGATTTAGCATGTCTCTGAAGATGTCGTTGACAAATGATTGAAACACGGAGGTACTATTGGACAGATACAATATCACAAGATATTCATAGTGCCCGTTACTCGTGGAAAAGGCAGTCTTCCATTCGTCCCCTTCCCGAATGCGAATGAGGTTGTAGGCAGAGCAAAGGTCGAGCTTGGTGAAAGCTTTGGCAGTTCTTAATTGTTCTAGGGCAGCAGGAACCAAGGGTAGTGGGTATCTGAACACTGCCAAGGAAGAGTTGCAAGGCATTAATGGTATATTATGTTGTTGTGCTAGTTCTTCATCAATGAAGTTGCCTGCTGCCCCAGAGTCTATTAGTGCTTTGGAATTGATTGTCTTCGACTGACAGGTTAACGTGACTAGTAAGTCAAAACAGTTGTTGTTGGGAATGGCCGAAATCAGCAAACTCACCCTGTGGGACTTTGTCTGTGGAGGTTGTGTTGGGGACTCCACTCTCAGATGTCTGGCTAGACCACAGTAGAGTCAGAGATGATTCTTGAAGTGGCATGCCCGTTCTTCAGTGGAGAGGTGAGTTTGCCCGACTTTAATGGGTTCATCGCTATCGTTGGATGGATTGGTGAACCGAAGGCTGCTTGTGACTCTGTGAGGTCTCTGAGAGCGAATAAGGTTGTCGATGCGGATAGCCAGATCAATGAATTGGTCCAGGGTCTTGTCTTCATATCGACAGGCTAGTTCAGACTGTAAGTCGACATTCAGTCCTTGACGGAACAGTACTTTTAAGGTATCCTCTACCCACACCGTTTGTGCAGCGAGAGTGCGAAATGTCAGGGCGAATTCAGCGGCCCTACCTCTTCCCTGACGAAGCGTGAGTAGTTATTCCCCAGCGTTCCTTCCTCCTTCGGCATGTTCAAATACTGTGCGTAATCACTGAATGAAGTTGGTGTATGTGGTTCGCTCTAGTGCTTGGTTGTCCCAGACCGCCGTTGCCCATTGGAGCGCCTTACCCGTGAGCGAACACACCAATGAAATCTTGCCATTATCAGTTGAGTATGAAGCGGGTTGTTGAGCCAGGAAGATAGAGCATTGCATGAGGAAGCCCTTACACTTGGTTGGGGTGCCGTCAAACTTTTCTGGAAATGCTAAACGGGGGTTACTTGTCAGCGTATTAGAAGGTGTTGGCATTAAAGCTTGACTTGGTTGAAGCACTGGAGCATTGGACGCAGGTGTGGGTTGATGGAGGCTTTGTACCGCTTTTACCAGCTCTTCAGTCATGGTGGTGAGTCGACTGAGCTGTTGTTGATGAGCCACCAGTTGATTCGCCTGGGCTGAGAGTTCGTTGGAGAAGTGCAAGAGAACCGCTGAATCTTCACCGGCGTTTGTGACAGACTCTCTTACACAAATTGAGAAATTCAAGAAGTGTTAGGTTGTGCCCCGCTCTTAGGGTAGGATTAGGGTTTGGTTTAGGGTTAGTCGCATGTAATTATGCATAATTTATTGTTAGTATTACAGTAACTACATGCAACATATGTAACAATGACATTGTAAAATAAAGTGTTACCAAACTTTCTTATGCCACTTTTTAAGTGCTTAGATCTCACTCTAATTCATTATTGGAGTAACAATCTTGTGTTTGTGTGAGAAAGAGAGCAATCAAGCATGTGTGTGTATCTTTCAGCTATTATAAAATTATATGTTATTATAAAAAATAATATGTGTTACACTGTAATTATACATTAAAGTTCTGAGTAAGAGTTAGGTTTGGTTTAGGGTTAGATGCATGTAATTTATGCATAATTTATAGTTATTACTATAGTAACTACATGTAACATATGTAACAATGACACTGTAAAATAAAGTGTTACCAAATTTGGTAACACTTTATTTTAAGGTCATGCTGTTACACATGTTACACGTTACTACAATATAACATTAAATTATGCATAATTACAAGTAATGGTTGCACTTTATTTTAAGGTGTCATTGTTACAGTGTAATTATATTTTTAAGTACTGAGTAATATTAATTAACAACATGTACTTACTATAGGGTTAGGATTAGGTTTGGTTTAAGGTTAGTTGCATGTAATTATGCATGATTTACTGTTATTATTATGGTAAGTACATGTAACATATGTAACACGGACACTGTAAAATAAAGTGTTACCCTCAGTTCTTATTTGTGTAATTACACTGTAACAAAAACACCTGAAAAGAAAGAGTTACACTTTATTAAAGTTGACATTGTTATATACTATACATGTACTTACTATATAATTAGGGTTAAGGTTTGGTTTAGGGATAGTTGCATGTAACTGTGCGTAATTGACTGTTATTACTACAGTAACTACATGTAACGTGTAACAAGTGTAATGTTTAAATCATACTGTATTTCATTAGTTATTTTAGTAGGTTACTATAGATGAAAAGGTTGTGTTTCTACTGAAATTGACATTTCCATAAATATTGTAAACAAGTAAATATTACAATTATTATTAACAAACAAATATGTGTGAAAATATAATAAAATATAAAAAAAATAATTTCATAAAAACGTCATAAATGTGATGTGGAAAATGTTAAATATTTTTTAAATAAAATATTTGGTCACACTTTAGATTCGGGTCCAATTCTCACTATTAACTACGACTTTTGCCCCAATAAACACTTAATTATTAATAGTTAGTAAGGTAGTGGTTAACTTTAGGATTACGGGATGTATAATATGGTCATGTAGAATAAGACATTAATATGTGCTTTATAAGTACTAATAAACAGCCAATATCCTAGTAATATGCATGATAATAAGCAACTAGTTAATAGTGAGAATTGGACCCTAAACTAAAGTGTTACCAAATATTTTTATAAAATAAAAATCTCAAGTGTTTGACCATTTTAATTAGAATTGCCTTTAATTCAAAAATCTGTATAATTTCACAAAGTAATTTGGAACTATAATCCAGAAAACAATCCTGCATCTATTTCATAGTCATGCAGTTATTTTCAATGAATCAGCAACTTAGAATATCTGCCAACCAAACAGAATAATGTGGAATAACATATTGCATTCAAAAGCTTTTAGAAGTGTTCCTGTGGCGATCTTTATTTCAGCTTTGCATTCATCAGACACAGTATGGCCATCAGTTTGGCGTGAATGTGCTGACACAAGTGTTTTTGGCGCATGACAGGGATTAAGTCACTAGATGTGCGCCACACTTCCCAGATGGTGGGGACATTCCGGCTAAAGGGAGGGAAGAGGGGATAACTAGCTTTTCCACCTGGTCGTCTCACCTCAAAAGGCGAGAGAGGGAACAATGCAAATTAAACGATGATGAAGTGGAGGGGTTATCCATCTGCATCCTCAATGTCAGCCGCAGTCCACACGCACACACACTCAAAGGGCACTGGACACTCACCACATCCCTCCCTAATCCCCTTGGGATGATTTAGGCCCGTGTCTGGGGCAGATGGGATAGGTTGGTGCGCTCTGGGCACGGGGTGAGTGGTAAGCACTAATGCCATAGCAGATTTTTCGCATTGACCTTAGTGTTTGATCCTATTAGTGGCTGGATGGGAAGATGGACACTGAAATTATGGGGCTCATCTAACTGGTGTGTGTGTGTGGGGGGGTCGGGGGTCACTCAGGCCTCAGTCCACGACCTGTCACTGGATAGTCACCCTGCCCTTCTGACCTCACCAAAGACACAATACTGCCCACAAAACAACATGCTGGGTCATGTGTCTTACAATACCGAATATGAATTCTGCATCACTGAGAACCAAACGTGCCTTTGTACCTGCCCTTGTGAAAAAGAAGTGCACTTAATTGTACTGAATGTGTACTTGCAGTTTAAAAGTATATTTTTAACCTTTATAACCTTTATTTGCACATAATATAACATTAATGAAACAAAAGTCCACGTAAGAGTACTTAAAGAGAGTGCACTTTCATGACACACTTTTAAAAACATTTTAAAAACTTAAGTGCTGACTTATTCTTTTGTCATCTTTACACCTGCAATGTCATTATTTTAAAGCTGGAGCCGTTACAATGACTTTTCTATGGAAGCCTGTTTCCGCCACAGAATAAAAAATAAAAAAGTTAATTGGCAGTTTACATCATGCAATTCTGACTTTTTGTCTCACAATTCTGACTTCATAACATGCAATTGTGTGATATAAAGTCAGACTTGTGAGATATAAAGTCAGAATTGTGAGATATAAATTGAGGGTGGAGGAGAGCGCTGGATATTCACTCCCCCCACCGACAATTCCTGCAGGACCTGAGACTCGAACCCTTCGGGTTACATGTCCTACTCTCTAACCATTAGGCCACGACTGCCCACGATTATGTGATATAAAGTCAGAATTGCAAGATATAAAGTCAGAATTGCAAGATATAAAGTCAGAATTGCGTGATATAAAGTCAGAATTGTGAGATATAAAGTTAGAATTGCGAGATATAAAGTCAGAGTTGCGTGATATAAAGTCAGAATTGCGAGATATAAAGTCAGAATTGCGAGATATAAAGTCAGAATTGTGAGATATAAAGAATTGCGAGATATAAAGTCAGAATTGTGAGATATAAAGAATTGTGAGATATAAAGTCAGAATTGTGAGATATAAAGTCAGAATTTTGAGATACAAAGTCAGAATTGCGAGATATAAAGTCAGAATTGCGAGATATAAAGAATTGCGAGATATAAAGTCAGAATTGAGTGATATAAAGTCAGAATTGTGAGATATAAAGTCAGAATTGCGAGATATAAAGTCAGAATTGTGAGATATAAAGTCAGAATTGTGAGATATAAAGTCAGAATTGTGAGATATAAAGAATTGTGTGATATAAAGTCCGAATTCTGAGATGTAAAGTCAGAATTGCGAGATATAAAGTTAGAATTGCGAGATATAAAGTAAGAATTGTGAGATATAAAGTCAGAATTGCGAGATATAAAGTCAGAATTGTGAGATATAAAGAATTGTGTGATATAAAGTCAGAATTGCGAGATATAAAGTAAGAATTGTGAGATATAAAGACAAAATTGTGAGATATAAAGAATTGTGTGATATAAAGTCAGAATTTAGTGATATAAAGTCAGAATTGCGAGATATAAAGTCAGAATTGAGTGATATAAAGTCAGAATTGCGAGATATAAAGTCAGAATTGTGAGATATAAAGTCAGAATTGCGAGATATAAAGTTAGAATTGCGAGATATAAAGTCAGAATTGTGAGATATAAAGTCAGAATTGTGAGATATAAAGTTAGAATTGCGAGATATAAAGAATTGTGTGATATAAAGTCAGAATTGAGAGATATAAAGTTAGAATTGCGAGATATAAAGTCAGAATTGCAAGATATAAAGTCAGAATTGTGAGATATAAAGTCAGAATTGCGAGATATAAAGTCAGAATTGCGAGATATAAAGTCAGAATTGTGAGATATAAAGTCAGAATTGTGAGATACAAAGTCAGAATTGCGTGATATAAAGTCAGAATTGTGAGATATAAAGTCAGAATTGTGAGATATAAAGTCAGAATTGTGAGATACAAAGTCAGAATTGCGTGATATAAAGTCAGAATTGTGAGATATAAAGTCAGAATTGCGAGATATAAAGTCAGAATTGCTAGATATAAAGTCAGAATTGCGAGAAATAAAGTCAGAATTGCGATATATAATGTCAGAATTGTGAGATATAAATTCAGAATTGTGAGATATAAAGTCAGAATTGTGAGATATAAAGTCAGAATTGCGAGATATAAAGTCAGAATTGCGAGATATAAAGAATTGCGAGATATAAAGTCAGAATTGTGAGATATAAAGTCAGAATTGAGAGATATAAAGTCAGAATTGCGAGATATAAAGTCAGAATTGCGAGATATAAAGTCAGAATTGCGAGATATAAAGAATTGCGAGATATAAAGTCAGAATTGAGTGATATAAAGTCAGAATTGCAAGATATAAAGTCAGAATTGTGAGATATAAAGTCAGAATTGCGAGATATATAGTCAGAATTGTGAGATATAAAGTCAGAATTGCGAGATATAAAGTCAGAATTGCGAGATATAAAGAATTGCGAGATATAAAGTCAGAATTGAGTGATATAAAGTCAGAATTGCAAGATATAAAGTCAGAATTGTGAGATATAAAGTCAGAATTGCGAGATATATAGTCAGAATTGTGAGATATAAAGTCAGAATTGCGAGATATAAAGTCAGAATTGTAAGATATAAAGTCAGAATTGCGAGAAATAAAGTCAGAATTGTGTGATATAAAGTCAGAATTGAGTGATATAAAGTCAGAATTGTGAGATATAAAGTCAGAATTGTGAGATATAAAGTCAGAATTGTGATATATAAAGAATTGCGATATATAATGTCAGAATTGTGAGATATAAAGTCAGAATTGCGAGATATAAAGTCAGAATTGTGAGATATAAAGTCAGAATTGTGAGATATAAAGTCAGAATTGCGAGATACAAAGTCAGAATTGTAAGATATAAAGTCAGAATTGCGAGATATAAAGTCAGAATTGTCAGATATAAAGTCAGAATTGCGAGATATAAAGTCAGAATTGCGAGATATAAAGTCAGAATTGTGGGATATAAAGTCAGAATTGCGAGATATAAAGTCAGAATTGCGAGATATAAAGTCAGAATTGCGAGATATAAAGTCAGAATTGCGAGATATAAAGTCAGAATTGCGAGATATAAAGAATTGCGAGATTTCAAGTCAGAATTGAGTGATATAAAGTCAGAATTGCGAGATATAAAGTCAGAATTGCGAGATATAAAGAATTGCAAGATATAAAGTCAGAATTGCGAGATATAAAGTCAGAATTGCGAGATATAAAGTCAGAATTGTGAGATATAAAGTCAGAATTGTGAGATACAAAGTCAGAATTGCGTGATATAAAGTCAGAATTGCGAGATACAAAGTCAGAATTGTGAGATACAAAGTCAGAATTGAGTGATATAAAGTCAGAATTGCGAGATATAAAGTCAGAATTGCGAGATATAAAGTCAGAATTGTGAGATATAAAGTCAGAATTGTGAGATACAAAGTCAGAATTGCGTGATATAAAGTCAGAATTGTGAGATATAAAGTCAGAATTGTGAGATATAAAGTCAGAATTGTGAGATACAAAGTCAGAATTGCGTGATATAAAGTCAGAATTGTGAGATATAAAGTCAGAATTGTGAGATATAAAGTCAGAATTGCGAGATATAAAGTCAGAATTGCTAGATATAAAGTCAGAATTGCGAGAAATAAAGTCAGAATTGCGATATATAATGTCAGAATTGTGAGATATAAATTCAGAATTGTGAGATATAAAGTCAGAATTGTGAGATATAAAGTCAGAATTGCGAGATATAAAGTCAGAATTGCGAGATATAAAGAATTGCGAGATATAAAGTCAGAATTGTGAGATATAAAGTCAGAATTGAGAGATATAAAGTCAGAATTGCGAGATATAAAGTCAGAATTGCGAGATATAAAGTCAGAATTGCGAGATATAAAGAATTGCGAGATATAAAGTCAGAATTGAGTGATATAAAGTCAGAATTGCAAGATATAAAGTCAGAATTGTGAGATATAAAGTCAGAATTGCGAGATATATAGTCAGAATTGTGAGATATAAAGTCAGAATTGCGAGATATAAAGTCAGAATTGTAAGATATAAAGTCAGAATTGCGAGAAATAAAGTCAGAATTGTGTGATATAAAGTCAGAATTGAGTGATATAAAGTCAGAATTGTGAGATATAAAGTCAGAATTGTGAGATATAAAGTCAGAATTGTGAGATATAAAGTCAGAATTGCGAGATATAAAGTCAGAATTGCGAGATATAAAGTCAGAATTGCGAGATATAAAGTCAGAATTGCGAGATATAAAGTCAGAATTGTGAGATATAAAGTCAGAATTGTGAGATATAAAGTCAGAATTGCGAGATATAAAGTCAGAATTGTAAGATATAAAGTCAGAATTGCGAGATATAAAGTCAGAATTGTCAGATATAAAGTCAGAATTGCGAGATATAAAGTCAGAATTGCGAGATATAAAGTCAGAATTGTGGGATATAAAGTCAGAATTGCGAGATATAAAGTCAGAATTGCGAGATATAAAGTCAGAATTGTGAGATATAAAGTCAGAATTGCGAGATATAAAGTAAGAATTGTGAGATATAAAGTCAGAATTGCGAGATATAAAGTCAGAATTGTGAGATATAAAGAATTGTGTGATATAAAGTCAGAATTGTGAGATATAAAGTCAGAATTGCGAGATATAAAGTCAGAATTGTGAGATATAAAGTCAGAATTGCGAGATATAAAGTAAGAATTGTGAGATATAAAGTCAGAATTGCGAGATATAAAGTCAGAATTGTGAGATATAAAGAATTGTGTGATATAAAGTCAGAATTGTGAGATATAAAGTCAGAATTGCGAGATATAAAGTCAGAATTGTGAGATATAAAGTCAGAATTGCGAGATATAAAGTAAGAATTGTGAGATATAAAGTCAGAATTGCGAGATATAAAGTCAGAATTGTGAGATATAAAGAATTGTGTGATATAAAGTCAGAATTGCGAGATATAAAGTAAGAATTGTGAGATATAAAGACAAAATTGTGAGATATAAAGTCAGAATTGAGTGATATAAAGTCAGAATTGCGAGATATAAAGTCAGAATTGCGAGATATAAAGTAAGAATTGTGAGATATAAAGTCAGAATTGAGTGATATAAAGTCAGAATTGCGAGATATAAAGTCAGAATTGTGAGATATAAAGTCAGAATTGCGAGATATAAATTTAGAATTGCGAGATATAAAGTCAGAATTGTGAGATATAAAGAATTGTGTGATATAAAGTCAGAATTGCGAGATATAAAGAATTGTGTGATATAAAGTCAGAATTGAGAGATATAAAGTTAGAATTGCGAGATATAAAGTCAGAATTGCAAGATATAAAGTCAGAATTGTGAGATATAAAGTCAGAATTGCGAGATATAAAGTCAGAATTGCGAGATATAAAGTCAGAATTGCGAGATATAAAGTCAGAATTGTGAGATACAAAGTCAGAATTGTGTGATATAAAGTCAGAATTGCTAGATATAAAGTCAGAATTGCGAGAAATAAAGTCAGAATTGCGATATATAATGTCAGAATTGTGAGATATAAATTCAGAATTGTGAGATATAAAGTCAGAATTGTGAGATATAAAGTCAGAATTGCGAGATATAAAGAATTGCGAGATATAAAGAATTGCGAGATATAAAGTCAGAATTGAGTGATATAAAGTCAGAATTGCAAGATACAAAGTCAGAATTGCGAGATATAAAGAATTGCAAGATATAAAGTCAGAATTGTGAGATATAAAGTCAGAATTGCGAGATATAAAGTCAGAATTGCGAGATATAAAGTCAGAATTGTGAGATATAAAGTCAGAATTGTGAGATACAAAGTCAGAATTGCGAGATATAAAGTCAGAATTGCGAGATATAAAGAATTGCGAGATATAAAGTCAGAATTGCGAGATATAAAGTCAGAATTGTGAGATATAAAGTCAGAATTGAGAGATATAAAGTCAGAATTGCGTGATATAAAGTCAGAATTGAGAGATATAAAGTCAGAATTATGAGATATAAAGTCAGAATTGAGAGATATAAAGTCAGAATTGTGAGATATAAAGTCAGAATTGTGAGATATAAAGTCAGAATTGAGAGATATAAAGTCAGAATTGCGTGATATAAAGTCAGAATTGAGAGATATAAAGTCAGAATTATGAGATATACAGTCAGAATTGAGAGATATAAAGTCAGAATTGTGTGATATAAAGTCAGAATTGTGAGATATAAATTCAGAATTGCGAGATATAAAGTCAGAATTGTGAGACATTAAGTCAGAATTGAGAGATATAAAGTCAGAATTGTGAGATATAAAGTCAGAATTGTGAGATATAAAGTCAGAATTGTGAGATATAAAGTCAGAATTGCGAGATATGAAGTCAGAATTGCGAGATATTAAGTCAGAATTGCGAGATATGAAGTCAGAATTGCGTGATATAAAGTCAGAGTTGCGGGATATAAAGTCAGAATTGTGAGATATAAAGTCAGAATTGCGAGATATAAAGTCAGAATTGAGTGATATAAAGTCAGAATTGTGAGATATAAAGTCAGAATTGAGTGATATAAAGTCAGAATTGTGAGATATAAAGAATTGTGAGATATAAAGTCAGAATTGCGTGATATAAAGTCAGAATTGAGAGATATAAAGTCAGAATTATGAGATATAAAGTCAGAATTGAGAGAAATAAAGTCAGAATTGTGAGATATAAAGTCAGAATTGCGAGATATAAAGTCAGAATTGTGTGATATAAAGTCAGAATTGCGAGATATGAAGTCAGAATTGCGAGATATGAAGTCAGAATTGCGAGATATGAAGTCAGAATTGTGAGACATTAAGTCAGAATTGCGAGATATGAAGTCAGAATTGCGAGATATGAAGTCAGAATTGCGAGATATGAAGTCAGAATTGTGAGACATTAAGTCAGAATTGTGAGATATAAAGTCAGAATTGTGAGATATAAAGTCAGAATTGCGAGATATGAAGTCAGAATTGCGAGATATGAAGTCAGAATTGCGAGATATAAAGTCAGAATTGTGAGATATAAAGTTAGAATTGCGTGATATAAAGTCAGAGTTGCGGGATATAAAGTCAGAATTGTGAGTTATAAAGTCAGAATTGCGAGATATAAAGTCAGAATTGAGTGATATAAAGTCAGAATTGCGAGATATAAAGTCAGAATTGTGAGATATAAAGAATTGCGAGATATAAAGTCAGAATTGTGAGATATAAAGTCAGAATTGAGAGATATAAAGTCAGAATTGCGTGATATAAAGTCAGAATTGAGAGATATAAAGTCAGAATTATGAGATATAAAGTCAGAATTGAGAGATATAAAGTCAGAATTGTGAGATATAAAGTCAGAATTGTGAGATATAAAGTCAGAATTGAGAGATATAAAGTCAGAATTGCGTGATATAAAGTCAGAATTGAGAGATATAAAGTCAGAATTATGAGATATACAGTCAGAATTGAGAGATATAAAGTCAGAATTGTGTGATATAAAGTCAGAATTGTGAGATATAAATTCAGAATTGCGAGATATAAAGTCAGAATTGTGAGACATTAAGTCAGAATTGAGAGATATAAAGTCAGAATTGTGAGATATAAAGTCAGAATTGTGAGATATAAAGTCAGAATTGCGAGATATGAAGTCAGAATTGCGAGATATTAAGTCAGAATTGCGAGATATGAAGTCAGAATTGCAAGATATAAAGTCAGAGTTGCGGGATATAAAGTCAGAATTGTGAGATATAAAGTCAGAATTGCGAGATATAAAGTCAGAATTGAGTGATATAAATTTAGAATTGTGAGATATAAAGTCAGAATTGAGTGATATAAAGTCAGAATTGTGAGATATAAAGTCAGAATTGTGTGATATAAAGTCAGAATTGCGAGATATAAAGTCAGAATTGTGAGATATAAAGTCAGAATTGTGAGATATAAAGTCAGAATTGCGAGATATGAAGTCAGAATTGCGAGATATGAAGTCAGAATTGCGAGATATGAAGTCAGAATTGTGAGACATTAAGTCAGAATTGTGAGATATAAAGTCAGAATTGTGAGATATAAAGTCAGAATTGCGAGATATGAAGTCAGAATTGCGAGATATGAAGTCAGAATTGCGAGATATAAAGTCAGAATTGTGAGATATAAAGTTAGAATTGCGTGATATAAAGTCAGAGTTGCGGGATATAAAGTCAGAATTGTGAGTTATAAAGTCAGAATTGCGAGATATAAAGTCAGAATTGAGTGATATAAAGTCAGAATTGCGAGATATAAAGTCAGAATTGTGAGATATAAAGAATTGCGAGATATAAAGTCAGAATTGTGAGATATAAAGTCAGAATTGAGAGATATAAAGTCAGAATTGCGTGATATAAAGTCAGAATTGAGAGATATAAAGTCAGAATTATGAGATATACAGTCAGAATTGAGAGATATAAAGTCAGAATTGTGTGATATAAAGTCAGAATTGTGAGATATAAATTCAGAATTGCGAGATATAAAGTCAGAATTGTGAGACATTAAGTCAGAATTGAGAGATATAAAGTCAGAATTGTGAGATATAAAGTCAGAATTGTGAGATATAAAGTCAGAATTGTGAGATATAAAGTCAGAATTGCGAGATATGAAGTCAGAATTGCGAGATATTAAGTCAGAATTGCGAGATATGAAGTCAGAATTGCGTGATATAAAGTCAGAGTTGCGGGATATAAAGTCAGAATTGTGAGATATAAAGTCAGAATTGCGAGATATAAAGTCAGAATTGAGTGATATAAATTTAGAATTGTGAGATATAAAGTCAGAATTGAGTGATATAAAGTCAGAATTGTGAGATATAAAGAATTGTGAGATATAAAGTCAGAATTGCGTGATATAAAGTCAGAATTGAGAGATATAAAGTCAGAATTATGAGATATAAAGTCAGAATTGAGAGAAATAAAGTCAGAATTGTGAGATATAAAGTCAGAATTGCGAGATATAAAGTCAGAATTGTGTGATATAAAGTCAGAATTGCGAGATATGAAGTCAGAATTGCGAGATATGAAGTCAGAATTGCGAGATATGAAGTCAGAATTGTGAGACATTAAGTCAGAATTGCGAGATATGAAGTCAGAATTGCGAGATATGAAGTCAGAATTGCGAGATATGAAGTCAGAATTGTGAGACATTAAGTCAGAATTGTGAGATATAAAGTCAGAATTGTGAGATATGAAGTCAGAATTGCGAGATATGAAGTCAGAATTGCGAGATATAAAGTCAGAATTGTGAGATATAAAGTTAGAATTGCGTGATATAAAGTCAGAGTTGCGAGATATAAAGTCAGAATTGAGTGATATAAAGTCAGAATTGCGAGATATAAAGTCAGAATTGTGAGATATAAAGAATTGCGAGATATAAAGTCAGAATTGCGAGATATAAAGTCAGAATTGAGTGATATAAAGTCAGAATTGTGAGATATAAAGTCAGAATTGCGAGATATAAAGTCAGAATTGAGTGATATAAAGTCAGAATTGTGAGATATAAAGTCAGAATTGCGAGATATAAAGTCAGAATTGAGTGATATAAAGTCAGAATTGAGTGTTATAAAGTCAGAATTGCGAGATATAAAGTCAGAATTGTGAGACATAAAGTCAAAATTGCGAGATATAAAGAATTGCGAGATTTAAAGTCAGAATTGAGTGATATAATGTCAGAATTGCGAGATATAAAGAATTGCGAGATATAAAGTCAGAATTGAGTGATATAAAGTCAGAATTGCGAGATATAAAGTCAGAATTGTGAGATATAAAGTCAGAATTGTGAGATATAAAGTCAGAATTGCGAGATATAAAGTCAGAATTGTAAGATATAAAGTCAGAATTGCGAGATATAAAGTCAGAATTGTCAGATATAAAGTCAGAATTGCGAGATATAAAGTCAGAATTGCGAGATATAAAGTCAGAATTGTGGGATATAAAGTCAGAATTGCGAGATATAAAGTCAGAATTGCGAGATATAAAGTCAGAATTGCGAGATATAAAGTCAGAATTGCGAGATATAAAGAATTGCGAGATTTCAAGTCAGAATTGAGTGATATAAAGTCAGAATTGCGAGATATAAAGTCAGAATTGCGAGATATAAAGAATTGCAAGATATAAAGTCAGAATTGCGAGATATAAAGTCAGAATTGCGAGATATAAAGTCAGAATTGTGAGATATAAAGTCAGAATTGTGAGATACAAAGTCAGAATTGCGTGATATAAAGTCAGAATTGCGAGATACAAAGTCAGAATTGTGAGATACAAAGTCAGAATTGAGTGATATAAAGTCAGAATTGCGAGATATAAAGTCAGAATTGCGAGATATAAAGTCAGAATTGCGAGATATAAAGTCAGAATTGCGAGATATAAAGTCAGAATTGTGAGATATAAAGTCAGAGTTGTGAGATACAAAGTCAGAATTGAGTGATATAAAGTCAGAATTGCGAGATATAAAGTCAGAATTGCGAGATATAAAGAATTGCGAGATATAAAGTCAGAATTGAGTGATATAAAGTCAGAATTGTGAGATACAAAGTCAGAATTGAGTGATATAAAGTCAGAATTGCGAGATATAAAGTCAGAATTGCGAGATATAAAGTCAGAATTGCGAGATATAAAGTCAGAATTGTGAGATATAAAGTCAGAATTGTGTGATATAAAGTCAGAATTGAGTGATATAAAGTCAGAATTGCGAGATATAAAGTCAGAATTGCGAGATATAAAGAATTGCGAGATATAAAGTCAGAATTGAGTGATATAAAGTCAGAATTGTGAGATATAAAGTCAGAATTGCGAGATATAAAGTCAGAATTGTGAGATATAAAGTCAGAATTGCGAGATATAAAGTAAGAATTGTGAGATATAAAGTCAGAATTGCGAGATATAAAGTCAGAATTGTGAGATATAAAGAATTGTGTGATATAAAGTCAGAATTGCGAGATATAAAGTAAGAATTGTGAGATATAAAGACAAAATTGTGAGATATAAAGAATTGTGTGATATAAAGTCAGAATTGCGAGATATAAAGTAAGAATTGTGAGATATAAAGTCAGAATTGAGTGATATAAAGTCAGAATTGCGAGATATAAAGTCAGAATTGTGAGATATAAAGTCAGAATTGCGAGATATAAATTTAGAATTGCGAGATATAAAGTCAGAATTGTGAGATATAAAGAATTGTGTGATATAAAGTCAGAATTGCGAGATATAAAGAATTGTGTGATATAAAGTCAGAATTGAGAGATATAAAGTTAGAATTGCGAGATATAAAGTCAGAATTGCAAGATATAAAGTCAGAATTGTGAGATATAAAGTCAGAATTGCGAGATATAAAGTCAGAATTGCGAGATATAAAGTCAGAATTGCGAGATATAAAGTCAGAATTGTGAGATACAAAGTCAGAATTGTGTGATATAAAGTCAGAATTGCTAGATATAAAGTCAGAATTGCGAGTTATAAAGTCAGAATTGCGAGATATAAAGTCAGAATTGAGTGATATAAAGTCAGAATTGCGAGATATAAAGTCAGAATTGCGAGATATGAAGTCAGAATTGCGAGATATGAAGTCAGAATTGCGAGATATAAAGTCAGAATTGTGAGATATAAAGTTAGAATTGCGTGATATAAAGTCAGAGTTGCGGGATATAAAGTCAGAATTGTGAGTTATAAAGTCAGAATTGCGAGATATAAAGTCAGAATTGAGTGATATAAAGTCAGAATTGCGAGATATAAAGTCAGAATTGTGAGATATAAAGAATTGCGAGATATAAAGTCAGAATTGTGAGATATAAAGTCAGAATTGAGAGATATAAAGTCAGAATTGCGTGATATAAAGTCAGAATTGAGAGATATAAAGTCAGAATTATGAGATATAAAGTCAGAATTGAGAGATATAAAGTCAGAATTGTGAGATATAAAGTCAGAATTGTGAGATATAAAGTCAGAATTGAGAGATATAAAGTCAGAATTGCGTGATATAAAGTCAGAATTGAGAGATATAAAGTCAGAATTATGAGATATACAGTCAGAATTGAGAGATATAAAGTCAGAATTGTGTGATATAAAGTCAGAATTGTGAGATATAAATTCAGAATTGCGAGATATAAAGTCAGAATTGTGAGACATTAAGTCAGAATTGAGAGATATAAAGTCAGAATTGTGAGATATAAAGTCAGAATTGTGAGATATAAAGTCAGAATTGTGAGATATAAAGTCAGAATTGTGAGATACAAAGTCAGAATTGCGTGATATAAAGTCAGAATTGTGAGATATAAAGTCAGAATTGTGAGATATAAAGTCAGAATTGCGAGATATAAAGTCAGAATTGCTAGATATAAAGTCAGAATTGCGAGAAATAAAGTCAGAATTGCGATATAAAGTCAGAATTGTGAGATATAAAGTCAGAATTGCGAGATATAAAGTCAGAATTGCGAGATATAAAGAATTGCGAGATATAAAGTCAGAATTGTGAGATATAAAGTCAGAATTGAGAGATATAAAGTCAGAATTGCGAGATATAAAGTCAGAATTGCGAGATATAAAGTCAGAATTGCGAGATATAAAGAATTGCGAGATATAAAGTCAGAATTGAGTGATATAAAGTCAGAATTGCAAGATATAAAGTCAGAATTGTGAGATATAAAGTCAGAATTGCGAGATATATAGTCAGAATTGTGAGATATAAAGTCAGAATTGCGAGATATAAAGTCAGAATTGTAAGATATAAAGTCAGAATTGCGAGAAATAAAGTCAGAATTGTGTGATATAAAGTCAGAATTGAGTGATATAAAGTCAGAATTGTGAGATATAAAGTCAGAATTGTGAGATATAAAGTCAGAATTGTGAGATATAAAGTCAGAATTGCGAGATATAAAGTCAGAATTGCGAGATATAAAGTCAGAATTGCGAGATATAAAGTCAGAATTGCGAGATATAAAGTCAGAATTGTGAGATATAAAGTCAGAATTGTGAGATATAAAGTCAGAATTGCGAGATATAAAGTCAGAATTGTAAGATATAAAGTCAGAATTGCGAGATATAAAGTCAGAATTGTCAGATATAAAGTCAGAATTGCGAGATATAAAGTCAGAATTGCGAGATATAAAGTCAGAATTGTGGGATATAAAGTCAGAATTGCGAGATATAAAGTCAGAATTGCGAGATATAAAGTCAGAATTGTGAGATATAAAGTCAGAATTGCGAGATATAAAGTCAGAATTGTGAGATATAAAGTCAGAATTGCGAGATATAAAGTAAGAATTGTGAGATATAAAGTCAGAATTGCGAGATATAAAGTCAGAATTGTGAGATATAAAGAATTGTGTGATATAAAGTCAGAATTGCGAGATATAAAGTAAGAATTGTGAGATATAAAGACAAAATTGTGAGATATAAAGTCAGAATTGAGTGATATAAAGTCAGAATTGCGAGATATAAAGTCAGAATTGCGAGATATAAAGTAAGAATTGTGAGATATAAAGTCAGAATTGAGTGATATAAAGTCAGAATTGCGAGATATAAAGTCAGAATTGTGAGATATAAAGTCAGAATTGCGAGATATAAATTTAGAATTGCGAGATATAAAGTCAGAATTGTGAGATATAAAGAATTGTGTGATATAAAGTCAGAATTGCGAGATATAAAGAATTGTGTGATATAAAGTCAGAATTGAGAGATATAAAGTTAGAATTGCGAGATATAAAGTCAGAATTGCAAGATATAAAGTCAGAATTGTGAGATATAAAGTCAGAATTGCGAGATATAAAGTCAGAATTGCGAGATATAAAGTCAGAATTGCGAGATATAAAGTCAGAATTGTGAGATACAAAGTCAGAATTGTGTGATATAAAGTCAGAATTGCTAGATATAAAGTCAGAATTGCGAGAAATAAAGTCAGAATTGCGATATATAATGTCAGAATTGTGAGATATAAATTCAGAATTGTGAGATATAAAGTCAGAATTGTGAGATATAAAGTCAGAATTGCGAGATATAAAGAATTGCGAGATATAAAGAATTGCGAGATATAAAGTCAGAATTGAGTGATATAAAGTCAGAATTGCAAGATACAAAGTCAGAATTGCGAGATATAAAGAATTGCAAGATATAAAGTCAGAATTGTGAGATATAAAGTCAGAATTGCGAGATATAAAGTCAGAATTGCGAGATATAAAGTCAGAATTGTGAGATATAAAGTCAGAATTGTGAGATACAAAGTCAGAATTGCGAGATATAAAGTCAGAATTGCGAGATATAAAGAATTGCGAGATATAAAGTCAGAATTGCGAGATATAAAGTCAGAATTGTGAGATATAAAGTCAGAATTGAGAGATATAAAGTCAGAATTGCGTGATATAAAGTCAGAATTGAGAGATATAAAGTCAGAATTATGAGATATAAAGTCAGAATTGAGAGATATAAAGTCAGAATTGTGAGATATAAAGTCAGAATTGTGAGATATAAAGTCAGAATTGAGAGATATAAAGTCAGAATTGCGTGATATAAAGTCAGAATTGAGAGATATAAAGTCAGAATTATGAGATATACAGTCAGAATTGAGAGATATAAAGTCAGAATTGTGTGATATAAAGTCAGAATTGTGAGATATAAATTCAGAATTGCGAGATATAAAGTCAGAATTGTGAGACATTAAGTCAGAATTGAGAGATATAAAGTCAGAATTGTGAGATATAAAGTCAGAATTGTGAGATATAAAGTCAGAATTGTGAGATATAAAGTCAGAATTGCGAGATATGAAGTCAGAATTGCGAGATATTAAGTCAGAATTGCGAGATATGAAGTCAGAATTGCGTGATATAAAGTCAGAGTTGCGGGATATAAAGTCAGAATTGTGAGATATAAAGTCAGAATTGCGAGATATAAAGTCAGAATTGAGTGATATAAAGTCAGAATTGTGAGATATAAAGTCAGAATTGAGTGATATAAAGTCAGAATTGTGAGATATAAAGAATTGTGAGATATAAAGTCAGAATTGCGTGATATAAAGTCAGAATTGAGAGATATAAAGTCAGAATTATGAGATATAAAGTCAGAATTGAGAGAAATAAAGTCAGAATTGTGAGATATAAAGTCAGAATTGCGAGATATAAAGTCAGAATTGTGTGATATAAAGTCAGAATTGCGAGATATGAAGTCAGAATTGCGAGATATGAAGTCAGAATTGCGAGATATGAAGTCAGAATTGTGAGACATTAAGTCAGAATTGCGAGATATGAAGTCAGAATTGCGAGATATGAAGTCAGAATTGCGAGATATGAAGTCAGAATTGTGAGACATTAAGTCAGAATTGTGAGATATAAAGTCAGAATTGTGAGATATAAAGTCAGAATTGCGAGATATGAAGTCAGAATTGCGAGATATGAAGTCAGAATTGCGAGATATAAAGTCAGAATTGTGAGATATAAAGTTAGAATTGCGTGATATAAAGTCAGAGTTGCGGGATATAAAGTCAGAATTGTGAGTTATAAAGTCAGAATTGCGAGATATAAAGTCAGAATTGAGTGATATAAAGTCAGAATTGCGAGATATAAAGTCAGAATTGTGAGATATAAAGAATTGCGAGATATAAAGTCAGAATTGTGAGATATAAAGTCAGAATTGAGAGATATAAAGTCAGAATTGCGTGATATAAAGTCAGAATTGAGAGATATAAAGTCAGAATTATGAGATATAAAGTCAGAATTGAGAGATATAAAGTCAGAATTGTGAGATATAAAGTCAGAATTGTGAGATATAAAGTCAGAATTGAGAGATATAAAGTCAGAATTGCGTGATATAAAGTCAGAATTGAGAGATATAAAGTCAGAATTATGAGATATACAGTCAGAATTGAGAGATATAAAGTCAGAATTGTGTGATATAAAGTCAGAATTGTGAGATATAAATTCAGAATTGCGAGATATAAAGTCAGAATTGTGAGACATTAAGTCAGAATTGAGAGATATAAAGTCAGAATTGTGAGATATAAAGTCAGAATTGTGAGATATAAAGTCAGAATTGCGAGATATGAAGTCAGAATTGCGAGATATTAAGTCAGAATTGCGAGATATGAAGTCAGAATTGCAAGATATAAAGTCAGAGTTGCGGGATATAAAGTCAGAATTGTGAGATATAAAGTCAGAATTGCGAGATATAAAGTCAGAATTGAGTGATATAAATTTAGAATTGTGAGATATAAAGTCAGAATTGAGTGATATAAAGTCAGAATTGTGAGATATAAAGTCAGAATTGTGTGATATAAAGTCAGAATTGCGAGATATAAAGTCAGAATTGTGAGATATAAAGTCAGAATTGTGAGATATAAAGTCAGAATTGCGAGATATGAAGTCAGAATTGCGAGATATGAAGTCAGAATTGCGAGATATGAAGTCAGAATTGTGAGACATTAAGTCAGAATTGTGAGATATAAAGTCAGAATTGTGAGATATAAAGTCAGAATTGCGAGATATGAAGTCAGAATTGCGAGATATGAAGTCAGAATTGCGAGATATAAAGTCAGAATTGTGAGATATAAAGTTAGAATTGCGTGATATAAAGTCAGAGTTGCGGGATATAAAGTCAGAATTGTGAGTTATAAAGTCAGAATTGCGAGATATAAAGTCAGAATTGAGTGATATAAAGTCAGAATTGCGAGATATAAAGTCAGAATTGTGAGATATAAAGAATTGCGAGATATAAAGTCAGAATTGTGAGATATAAAGTCAGAATTGAGAGATATAAAGTCAGAATTGCGTGATATAAAGTCAGAATTGAGAGATATAAAGTCAGAATTATGAGATATACAGTCAGAATTGAGAGATATAAAGTCAGAATTGTGTGATATAAAGTCAGAATTGTGAGATATAAATTCAGAATTGCGAGATATAAAGTCAGAATTGTGAGACATTAAGTCAGAATTGAGAGATATAAAGTCAGAATTGTGAGATATAAAGTCAGAATTGTGAGATATAAAGTCAGAATTGTGAGATATAAAGTCAGAATTGCGAGATATGAAGTCAGAATTGCGAGATATTAAGTCAGAATTGCGAGATATGAAGTCAGAATTGCGTGATATAAAGTCAGAGTTGCGGGATATAAAGTCAGAATTGTGAGATATAAAGTCAGAATTGCGAGATATAAAGTCAGAATTGAGTGATATAAATTTAGAATTGTGAGATATAAAGTCAGAATTGAGTGATATAAAGTCAGAATTGTGAGATATAAAGAATTGTGAGATATAAAGTCAGAATTGCGTGATATAAAGTCAGAATTGAGAGATATAAAGTCAGAATTATGAGATATAAAGTCAGAATTGAGAGAAATAAAGTCAGAATTGTGAGATATAAAGTCAGAATTGCGAGATATAAAGTCAGAATTGTGTGATATAAAGTCAGAATTGCGAGATATGAAGTCAGAATTGCGAGATATGAAGTCAGAATTGCGAGATATGAAGTCAGAATTGTGAGACATTAAGTCAGAATTGCGAGATATGAAGTCAGAATTGCGAGATATGAAGTCAGAATTGCGAGATATGAAGTCAGAATTGTGAGACATTAAGTCAGAATTGTGAGATATAAAGTCAGAATTGTGAGATATGAAGTCAGAATTGCGAGATATGAAGTCAGAATTGCGAGATATAAAGTCAGAATTGTGAGATATAAAGTTAGAATTGCGTGATATAAAGTCAGAGTTGCGAGATATAAAGTCAGAATTGAGTGATATAAAGTCAGAATTGCGAGATATAAAGTCAGAATTGTGAGATATAAAGAATTGCGAGATATAAAGTCAGAATTGCGAGATATAAAGTCAGAATTGAGTGATATAAAGTCAGAATTGTGAGATATAAAGTCAGAATTGCGAGATATAAAGTCAGAATTGAGTGATATAAAGTCAGAATTGTGAGATATAAAGTCAGAATTGCGAGATATAAAGTCAGAATTGAGTGATATAAAGTCAGAATTGAGTGTTATAAAGTCAGAATTGCGAGATATAAAGTCAGAATTGTGAGACATAAAGTCAAAATTGCGAGATATAAAGAATTGCGAGATTTAAAGTCAGAATTGAGTGATATAATGTCAGAATTGCGAGATATAAAGAATTGCGAGATATAAAGTCAGAATTGAGTGATATAAAGTCAGAATTGCGAGATATAAAGTCAGAATTGTGAGATATAAAGTCAGAATTGTGAGATATAAAGTCAGAATTGCGAGATATAAAGTCAGAATTGTAAGATATAAAGTCAGAATTGCGAGATATAAAGTCAGAATTGTCAGATATAAAGTCAGAATTGCGAGATATAAAGTCAGAATTGCGAGATATAAAGTCAGAATTGTGGGATATAAAGTCAGAATTGCGAGATATAAAGTCAGAATTGCGAGATATAAAGTCAGAATTGCGAGATATAAAGTCAGAATTGCGAGATATAAAGAATTGCGAGATTTCAAGTCAGAATTGAGTGATATAAAGTCAGAATTGCGAGATATAAAGTCAGAATTGCGAGATATAAAGAATTGCAAGATATAAAGTCAGAATTGCGAGATATAAAGTCAGAATTGCGAGATATAAAGTCAGAATTGTGAGATATAAAGTCAGAATTGTGAGATACAAAGTCAGAATTGCGTGATATAAAGTCAGAATTGCGAGATACAAAGTCAGAATTGTGAGATACAAAGTCAGAATTGAGTGATATAAAGTCAGAATTGCGAGATATAAAGTCAGAATTGCGAGATATAAAGTCAGAATTGCGAGATATAAAGTCAGAATTGCGAGATATAAAGTCAGAATTGTGAGATATAAAGTCAGAGTTGTGAGATACAAAGTCAGAATTGAGTGATATAAAGTCAGAATTGCGAGATATAAAGTCAGAATTGCGAGATATAAAGAATTGCGAGATATAAAGTCAGAATTGAGTGATATAAAGTCAGAATTGTGAGATACAAAGTCAGAATTGAGTGATATAAAGTCAGAATTGCGAGATATAAAGTCAGAATTGCGAGATATAAAGTCAGAATTGCGAGATATAAAGTCAGAATTGTGAGATATAAAGTCAGAATTGTGTGATATAAAGTCAGAATTGAGTGATATAAAGTCAGAATTGCGAGATATAAAGTCAGAATTGCGAGATATAAAGAATTGCGAGATATAAAGTCAGAATTGAGTGATATAAAGTCAGAATTGTGAGATATAAAGTCAGAATTGCGAGATATAAAGTCAGAATTGTGAGATATAAAGTCAGAATTGCGAGATATAAAGTAAGAATTGTGAGATATAAAGTCAGAATTGCGAGATATAAAGTCAGAATTGTGAGATATAAAGAATTGTGTGATATAAAGTCAGAATTGCGAGATATAAAGTAAGAATTGTGAGATATAAAGACAAAATTGTGAGATATAAAGAATTGTGTGATATAAAGTCAGAATTGCGAGATATAAAGTAAGAATTGTGAGATATAAAGTCAGAATTGAGTGATATAAAGTCAGAATTGCGAGATATAAAGTCAGAATTGTGAGATATAAAGTCAGAATTGCGAGATATAAATTTAGAATTGCGAGATATAAAGTCAGAATTGTGAGATATAAAGAATTGTGTGATATAAAGTCAGAATTGCGAGATATAAAGAATTGTGTGATATAAAGTCAGAATTGAGAGATATAAAGTTAGAATTGCGAGATATAAAGTCAGAATTGCAAGATATAAAGTCAGAATTGTGAGATATAAAGTCAGAATTGCGAGATATAAAGTCAGAATTGCGAGATATAAAGTCAGAATTGCGAGATATAAAGTCAGAATTGTGAGATACAAAGTCAGAATTGTGTGATATAAAGTCAGAATTGCTAGATATAAAGTCAGAATTGCGAGTTATAAAGTCAGAATTGCGAGATATAAAGTCAGAATTGAGTGATATAAAGTCAGAATTGCGAGATATAAAGTCAGAATTGCGAGATATGAAGTCAGAATTGCGAGATATGAAGTCAGAATTGCGAGATATAAAGTCAGAATTGTGAGATATAAAGTTAGAATTGCGTGATATAAAGTCAGAGTTGCGGGATATAAAGTCAGAATTGTGAGTTATAAAGTCAGAATTGCGAGATATAAAGTCAGAATTGAGTGATATAAAGTCAGAATTGCGAGATATAAAGTCAGAATTGTGAGATATAAAGAATTGCGAGATATAAAGTCAGAATTGTGAGATATAAAGTCAGAATTGAGAGATATAAAGTCAGAATTGCGTGATATAAAGTCAGAATTGAGAGATATAAAGTCAGAATTATGAGATATAAAGTCAGAATTGAGAGATATAAAGTCAGAATTGTGAGATATAAAGTCAGAATTGTGAGATATAAAGTCAGAATTGAGAGATATAAAGTCAGAATTGCGTGATATAAAGTCAGAATTGAGAGATATAAAGTCAGAATTATGAGATATACAGTCAGAATTGAGAGATATAAAGTCAGAATTGTGTGATATAAAGTCAGAATTGTGAGATATAAATTCAGAATTGCGAGATATAAAGTCAGAATTGTGAGACATTAAGTCAGAATTGAGAGATATAAAGTCAGAATTGTGAGATATAAAGTCAGAATTGTGAGATATAAAGTCAGAATTGTGAGATATAAAGTCAGAATTGCGAGATATGAAGTCAGAATTGCGAGATATTAAGTCAGAATTGCGAGATATGAAGTCAGAATTGCAAGATATAAAGTCAGAGTTGCGGGATATAAAGTCAGAATTGTGAGATATAAAGTCAGAATTGCGAGATATAAAGTCAGAATTGAGTGATATAAATTTAGAATTGTGAGATATAAAGTCAGAATTGAGTGATATAAAGTCAGAATTGTGAGATATAAAGTCAGAATTGTGTGATATAAAGTCAGAATTGCGAGATATAAAGTCAGAATTGTGAGATATAAAGTCAGAATTGTGAGATATAAAGTCAGAATTGCGAGATATGAAGTCAGAATTGCGAGATATGAAGTCAGAATTGCGAGATATGAAGTCAGAATTGTGAGACATTAAGTCAGAATTGTGAGATATAAAGTCAGAATTGTGAGATATAAAGTCAGAATTGCGAGATATGAAGTCAGAATTGCGAGATATGAAGTCAGAATTGCGAGATATAAAGTCAGAATTGTGAGATATAAAGTTAGAATTGCGTGATATAAAGTCAGAGTTGCGGGATATAAAGTCAGAATTGTGAGTTATAAAGTCAGAATTGCGAGATATAAAGTCAGAATTGAGTGATATAAAGTCAGAATTGCGAGATATAAAGTCAGAATTGTGAGATATAAAGAATTGCGAGATATAAAGTCAGAATTGTGAGATATAAAGTCAGAATTGAGAGATATAAAGTCAGAATTGCGTGATATAAAGTCAGAATTGAGAGATATAAAGTCAGAATTATGAGATATACAGTCAGAATTGAGAGATATAAAGTCAGAATTGTGTGATATAAAGTCAGAATTGTGAGATATAAATTCAGAATTGCGAGATATAAAGTCAGAATTGTGAGACATTAAGTCAGAATTGAGAGATATAAAGTCAGAATTGTGAGATATAAAGTCAGAATTGTGAGATATAAAGTCAGAATTGTGAGATATAAAGTCAGAATTGCGAGATATGAAGTCAGAATTGCGAGATATTAAGTCAGAATTGCGAGATATGAAGTCAGAATTGCGTGATATAAAGTCAGAGTTGCGGGATATAAAGTCAGAATTGTGAGATATAAAGTCAGAATTGCGAGATATAAAGTCAGAATTGAGTGATATAAATTTAGAATTGTGAGATATAAAGTCAGAATTGAGTGATATAAAGTCAGAATTGTGAGATATAAAGAATTGTGAGATATAAAGTCAGAATTGCGTGATATAAAGTCAGAATTGAGAGATATAAAGTCAGAATTATGAGATATAAAGTCAGAATTGAGAGAAATAAAGTCAGAATTGTGAGATATAAAGTCAGAATTGCGAGATATAAAGTCAGAATTGTGTGATATAAAGTCAGAATTGCGAGATATGAAGTCAGAATTGCGAGATATGAAGTCAGAATTGCGAGATATGAAGTCAGAATTGTGAGACATTAAGTCAGAATTGCGAGATATAAAGTCAGAATTGTGTGATATAAAGTCAGAATTGCGAGATATGAAGTCAGAATTGCGAGATATAAAGTCAGAATTGAGAGATATAAAGTCAGAATTGTGAGATATAAAGTCAGAATTGTGAGATATAAAGTCAGAATTGAGAGATATAAAGTCAGAATTGCGTGATATAAAGTCAGAATTGAGAGATATAAAGTCAGAATTATGAGATATACAGTCAGAATTGAGAGATATAAAGTCAGAATTGTGTGATATAAAGTCAGAATTGTGAGATATAAATTCAGAATTGCGAGATATAAAGTCAGAATTGTGAGACATTAAGTCAGAATTGAGAGATATAAAGTCAGAATTGTGAGATATAAAGTCAGAATTGTGAGATATAAAGTCAGAATTGTGAGATATAAAGTCAGAATTGCGAGATATGAAGTCAGAATTGCGAGATATTAAGTCAGAATTGCGAGATATGAAGTCAGAATTGCAAGATATAAAGTCAGAGTTGCGGGATATAAAGTCAGAATTGTGAGATATAAAGTCAGAATTGCGAGATATAAAGTCAGAATTGAGTGATATAAATTTAGAATTGTGAGATATAAAGTCAGAATTGAGTGATATAAAGTCAGAATTGTGAGATATAAAGTCAGAATTGTGTGATATAAAGTCAGAATTGCGAGATATAAAGTCAGAATTGTGAGATATAAAGTCAGAATTGTGAGATATAAAGTCAGAATTGCGAGATATGAAGTCAGAATTGCGAGATATGAAGTCAGAATTGCGAGATATGAAGTCAGAATTGTGAGACATTAAGTCAGAATTGTGAGATATAAAGTCAGAATTGTGAGATATAAAGTCAGAATTGCGAGATATGAAGTCAGAATTGCGAGATATGAAGTCAGAATTGCGAGATATAAAGTCAGAATTGTGAGATATAAAGTTAGAATTGCGTGATATAAAGTCAGAGTTGCGGGATATAAAGTCAGAATTGTGAGTTATAAAGTCAGAATTGCGAGATATAAAGTCAGAATTGAGTGATATAAAGTCAGAATTGCGAGATATAAAGTCAGAATTGTGAGATATAAAGAATTGCGAGATATAAAGTCAGAATTGTGAGATATAAAGTCAGAATTGAGAGATATAAAGTCAGAATTGCGTGATATAAAGTCAGAATTGAGAGATATAAAGTCAGAATTATGAGATATACAGTCAGAATTGAGAGATATAAAGTCAGAATTGTGTGATATAAAGTCAGAATTGTGAGATATAAATTCAGAATTGCGAGATATAAAGTCAGAATTGTGAGACATTAAGTCAGAATTGAGAGATATAAAGTCAGAATTGTGAGATATAAAGTCAGAATTGTGAGATATAAAGTCAGAATTGTGAGATATAAAGTCAGAATTGCGAGATATGAAGTCAGAATTGCGAGATATTAAGTCAGAATTGCGAGATATGAAGTCAGAATTGCGTGATATAAAGTCAGAGTTGCGGGATATAAAGTCAGAATTGTGAGATATAAAGTCAGAATTGCGAGATATAAAGTCAGAATTGAGTGATATAAATTTAGAATTGTGAGATATAAAGTCAGAATTGAGTGATATAAAGTCAGAATTGTGAGATATAAAGAATTGTGAGATATAAAGTCAGAATTGCGTGATATAAAGTCAGAATTGAGAGATATAAAGTCAGAATTATGAGATATAAAGTCAGAATTGAGAGAAATAAAGTCAGAATTGTGAGATATAAAGTCAGAATTGCGAGATATAAAGTCAGAATTGTGTGATATAAAGTCAGAATTGCGAGATATGAAGTCAGAATTGCGAGATATGAAGTCAGAATTGCGAGATATGAAGTCAGAATTGTGAGACATTAAGTCAGAATTGCGAGATATGAAGTCAGAATTGCGAGATATGAAGTCAGAATTGCGAGATATGAAGTCAGAATTGTGAGACATTAAGTCAGAATTGTGAGATATAAAGTCAGAATTGTGAGATATGAAGTCAGAATTGCGAGATATGAAGTCAGAATTGCGAGATATAAAGTCAGAATTGTGAGATATAAAGTTAGAATTGCGTGATATAAAGTCAGAGTTGCGAGATATAAAGTCAGAATTGAGTGATATAAAGTCAGAATTGCGAGATATAAAGTCAGAATTGTGAGATATAAAGAATTGCGAGATATAAAGTCAGAATTGCGAGATATAAAGTCAGAATTGAGTGATATAAAGTCAGAATTGTGAGATATAAAGTCAGAATTGCGAGATATAAAGTCAGAATTGAGTGATATAAAGTCAGAATTGTGAGATATAAAGTCAGAATTGCGAGATATAAAGTCAGAATTGAGTGATATAAAGTCAGAATTGTGAGATATAAAGTCAGAATTGAGTGTTATAAAGTCAGAATTGCGAGATATAAAGTCAGAATTGTGAGACATAAAGTCAAAATTGCGAGATATAAAGAATTGCGAGATTTAAAGTCAGAATTGAGTGATATAATGTCAGAATTGCGAGATATAAAGAATTGCGAGATATAAAGTCAGAATTGAGTGATATAAAGTCAGAATTGCGAGATATAAAGTCAGAATTGTGAGATATAAAGTCAGAATTGTGAGATATAAAGTCAGAATTGCGAGATATAAAGTCAGAATTGTAAGATATAAAGTCAGAATTGCGAGATATAAAGTCAGAATTGTCAAATATAAAGTCAGAATTGCGAGATATAAAGTCAGAATTGCGAGATATAAAGTCAGAATTGTGGGATATAAAGTCAGAATTGCGAGATATAAAGTCAGAATTGCGAGATATAAAGTCAGAATTGCGAGATATAAAGTCAGAATTGCGAGATATAAAGAATTGCGAGATTTCAAGTCAGAATTGAGTGATATAAAGTCAGAATTGCGAGATATAAAGTCAGAATTGCGAGATATAAAGAATTGCAAGATATAAAGTCAGAATTGCGAGATATAAAGTCAGAATTGCGAGATATAAAGTCAGAATTGTGAGATATAAAGTCAGAATTGTGAGATACAAAGTCAGAATTGCGTGATATAAAGTCAGAATTGCGAGATACAAAGTCAGAGTTGTGAGATAAAAAGTCAGAATTGAGTGATATAAAGTCAGAATTGCGAGATATAAAGTCAGAATTGCGAGATATAAAGAATTGCGAGATATAAAGTCAGAATTGAGTGATATAAAGTCAGAATTGTGAGATACAAAGTCAGAATTGAGTGATATAAAGTCAGAATTGCGAGATATAAAGTCAGAATTGCGAGATATAAAGTCAGAATTGCGAGATATAAAGTCAGAATTGTGAGATATAAAGTCAGAATTGTGTGATATAAAGTCAGAATTGAGTGATATAAAGTCAGAATTGCGAGATATAAAGTCAGAATTGCGAGATATAAAGAATTGCGAGATATAAAGTCAGAATTGAGTGATATAAAGTCAGAATTGTGAGATATAAAGTCAGAATTGCGAGATATAAAGTCAGAATTGTGAGATATAAAGTCAGAATTGCGAGATATAAAGTAAGAATTGTGAGATATAAAGTCAGAATTGCGAGATATAAAGTCAGAATTGTGAGATATAAAGAATTGTGTGATATAAAGTCAGAATTGCGAGATATAAAGTAAGAATTGTGAGATATAAAGACAAAATTGTGAGATATAAAGAATTGTGTGATATAAAGTCAGAATTGCGAGATATAAAGTAAGAATTGTGAGATATAAAGTCAGAATTGCGAGATATAAAGTAAGAATTGTGAGATATAAAGTCAGAATTGAGTGATATAAAGTCAGAATTGCGAGATATAAAGTCAGAATTGTGAGATATAAAGTCAGAATTGCGAGATATAAATTTAGAATTGCGAGATATAAAGTCAGAATTGTGAGATATAAAGAATTGTGTGATATAAAGTCAGAATTGCGAGATATAAAGAATTGTGTGATATAAAGTCAGAATTGAGAGATATAAAGTTAGAATTGCGAGATATAAAGTCAGAATTGCAAGATATAAAGTCAGAATTGTGAGATATAAAGTCAGAATTGCGAGATATAAAGTCAGAATTGCGAGATATAAAGTCAGAATTGCGAGATATAAAGTCAGAATTGTGAGATACAAAGTCAGAATTGTGTGATATAAAGTCAGAATTGCTAGATATAAAGTCAGAATTGCGAGAAATAAAGTCAGAATTGCGATATATAATGTCAGAATAGTGAGATATAAATTCAGAATTGTGAGATATAAAGTCAGAATTGTGAGATATAAAGTCAGAATTGCGAGATATAAAGAATTGCGAGATATAAAGAATTGCGAGATATAAAGTCAGAATTGAGTGATATAAAGTCAGAATTGCAAGATACAAAGTCAGAATTGCGAGATATAAAGAATTGCAAAATATAAAGTCAGAATTGTGAGATATAAAGTCAGAATTGCGAGATATAAAGTCAGAATTGCGAGATATAAAGTCAGAATTGTGAGATATAAAGTCAGAATTGTGAGATACAAAGTCAGAATTGCGAGATATAAAGTCAGAATTGCGAGATATAAAGAATTGCGAGATATAAAGTCAGAATTGCGAGATATAAAGTCAGAATTGTGAGATATAAAGTCAGAATTGTGAGATATAAAGTCAGAATTGTGTGATATAAAGTCAGAATTGAGAGATATAAAGTAAGAATTGTGAGATATAAAGACAAAATTGTGAGATATAAAGAATTGTGTGATATAAAGTCAGAATTGCGAGATATAAAGTAAGAATTGTGAGATATAAAGTCAGAATTGAGTGATATAAAGTCAGAATTGCGAGATATAAAGTCAGAATTGTGAGATATAAAGTCAGAATTGCGAGATATAAATTTAGAATTGCGAGATATAAAGTCAGAATTGTGAGATATAAAGAATTGTGTGATATAAAGTCAGAATTGCGAGATATAAAGAATTGTGTGATATAAAGTCAGAATTGAGAGATATAAAGTTAGAATTGCGAGATATAAAGTCAGAATTGCAAGATATAAAGTCAGAATTGTGAGATATAAAGTCAGAATTGCGAGATATAAAGTCAGAATTGCGAGATATAAAGTCAGAATTGCGAGATATAAAGTCAGAATTGTGAGATACAAAGTCAGAATTGTGTGATATAAAGTCAGAATTGCTAGATATAAAGTCAGAATTGCGAGAAATAAAGTCAGAATTGCGATATATAATGTCAGAATTGTGAGATATAAATTCAGAATTGTGAGATATAAAGTCAGAATTGTGAGATATAAAGTCAGAATTGCGAGATATAAAGAATTGCGAGATATAAAGAATTGCGAGATATAAAGTCAGAATTGAGTGATATAAAGTCAGAATTGCAAGATACAAAGTCAGAATTGCGAGATATAAAGAATTGCAAGATATAAAGTCAGAATTGTGAGATATAAAGTCAGAATTGCGAGATATAAAGTCAGAATTGCGAGATATAAAGTCAGAATTGTGAGATATAAAGTCAGAATTGTGAGATACAAAGTCAGAATTGCGAGATATAAAGTCAGAATTGCGAGATATAAAGAATTGCGAGATATAAAGTCAAAATTGCGAGATATAAAGTCAGAATTGTGAGATATAAAGTCAGAATTGAGAGATATAAAGTCAGAATTGCGTGATATAAAGTCAGAATTGAGAGATATAAAGTCAGAATTATGAGATATAAAGTCAGAATTGAGAGATATAAAGTCAGAATTGTGAGATATAAAGTCAGAATTGTGAGATATAAAGTCAGAATTGAGAGATATAAAGTCAGAATTGCGTGATATAAAGTCAGAATTGAGAGATATAAAGTCAGAATTATGAGATATACAGTCAGAATTGAGAGATATAAAGTCAGAATTGTGTGATATAAAGTCAGAATTGTGAGATATAAATTCAGAATTGCGAGATATAAAGTCAGAATTGTGAGACATTAAGTCAGAATTGAGAGATATAAAGTCAGAATTGTGAGATATAAAGTCAGAATTGTGAGATATAAAGTCAGAATTGTGAGATATAAAGTCAGAATTGCGAGATATGAAGTCAGAATTGCGAGATATTAAGTCAGAATTGCGAGATATGAAGTCAGAATTGCGTGATATAAAGTCAGAGTTGCGGGATATAAAGTCAGAATTGTGAGATATAAAGTCAGAATTGCGAGATATAAAGTCAGAATTGAGTGATATAAAGTCAGAATTGTGAGATATAAAGTCAGAATTGAGTGATATAAAGTCAGAATTGTGAGATATAAAGAATTGTGAGATATAAAGTCAGAATTGCGTGATATAAAGTCAGAATTGAGAGATATAAAGTCAGAATTATGAGATATAAAGTCAGAATTGAGAGAAATAAAGTCAGAATTGTGAGATATAAAGTCAGAATTGCGAGATATAAAGTCAGAATTGTGTGATATAAAGTCAGAATTGCGAGATATGAAGTCAGAATTGCGAGATATGAAGTCAGAATTGCGAGATATGAAGTCAGAATTGTGAGACATTAAGTCAGAATTGCGAGATATGAAGTCAGAATTGCGAGATATGAAGTCAGAATTGCGAGATATGAAGTCAGAATTGTGAGACATTAAGTCAGAATTGTGAGATATAAAGTCAGAATTGTGAGATATAAAGTCAGAATTGCGAGATATGAAGTCAGAATTGCGAGATATGAAGTCAGAATTGCGAGATATAAAGTCAGAATTGTGAGATATAAAGTTAGAATTGCGTGATATAAAGTCAGAGTTGCGGGATATAAAGTCAGAATTGTGAGTTATAAAGTCAGAATTGCGAGATATAAAGTCAGAATTGAGTGATATAAAGTCAGAATTGCGAGATATAAAGTCAGAATTGTGAGATATAAAGAATTGCGAGATATAAAGTCAGAATTGTGAGATATAAAGTCAGAATTGAGAGATATAAAGTCAGAATTGCGTGATATAAAGTCAGAATTGAGAGATATAAAGTCAGAATTATGAGATATAAAGTCAGAATTGAGAGATATAAAGTCAGAATTGTGAGATATAAAGTCAGAATTGTGAGATATAAAGTCAGAATTGAGAGATATAAAGTCAGAATTGCGTGATATAAAGTCAGAATTGAGAGATATAAAGTCAGAATTATGAGATATACAGTCAGAATTGAGAGATATAAAGTCAGAATTGTGTGATATAAAGTCAGAATTGTGAGATATAAATTCAGAATTGCGAGATATAAAGTCAGAATTGTGAGACATTAAGTCAGAATTGAGAGATATAAAGTCAGAATTGTGAGATATAAAGTCAGAATTGTGAGATATAAAGTCAGAATTGTGAGATATAAAGTCAGAATTGCGAGATATGAAGTCAGAATTGCGAGATATTAAGTCAGAATTGCGAGATATGAAGTCAGAATTGCAAGATATAAAGTCAGAGTTGCGGGATATAAAGTCAGAATTGTGAGATATAAAGTCAGAATTGCGAGATATAAAGTCAGAATTGAGTGATATAAATTTAGAATTGTGAGATATAAAGTCAGAATTGAGTGATATAAAGTCAGAATTGTGAGATATAAAGTCAGAATTGTGTGATATAAAGTCAGAATTGCGAGATATAAAGTCAGAATTGTGAGATATAAAGTCAGAATTGTGAGATATAAAGTCAGAATTGCGAGATATGAAGTCAGAATTGCGAGATATGAAGTCAGAATTGCGAGATATGAAGTCAGAATTGTGAGACATTAAGTCAGAATTGTGAGATATAAAGTCAGAATTGTGAGATATAAAGTCAGAATTGCGAGATATGAAGTCAGAATTGCGAGATATGAAGTCAGAATTGCGAGATATAAAGTCAGAATTGTGAGATATAAAGTTAGAATTGCGTGATATAAAGTCAGAGTTGCGGGATATAAAGTCAGAATTGTGAGTTATAAAGTCAGAATTGCGAGATATAAAGTCAGAATTGAGTGATATAAAGTCAGAATTGCGAGATATAAAGTCAGAATTGTGAGATATAAAGAATTGCGAGATATAAAGTCAGAATTGTGAGATATAAAGTCAGAATTGAGAGATATAAAGTCAGAATTGCGTGATATAAAGTCAGAATTGAGAGATATAAAGTCAGAATTATGAGATATACAGTCAGAATTGAGAGATATAAAGTCAGAATTGTGTGATATAAAGTCAGAATTGTGAGATATAAATTCAGAATTGCGAGATATAAAGTCAGAATTGTGAGACATTAAGTCAGAATTGAGAGATATAAAGTCAGAATTGTGAGATATAAAGTCAGAATTGTGAGATATAAAGTCAGAATTGTGAGATATAAAGTCAGAATTGCGAGATATGAAGTCAGAATTGCGAGATATTAAGTCAGAATTGCGAGATATGAAGTCAGAATTGCGTGATATAAAGTCAGAGTTGCGGGATATAAAGTCAGAATTGTGAGATATAAAGTCAGAATTGCGAGATATAAAGTCAGAATTGAGTGATATAAATTTAGAATTGTGAGATATAAAGTCAGAATTGAGTGATATAAAGTCAGAATTGTGAGATATAAAGAATTGTGAGATATAAAGTCAGAATTGCGTGATATAAAGTCAGAATTGAGAGATATAAAGTCAGAATTATGAGATATAAAGTCAGAATTGAGAGAAATAAAGTCAGAATTGTGAGATATAAAGTCAGAATTGCGAGATATAAAGTCAGAATTGTGTGATATAAAGTCAGAATTGCGAGATATGAAGTCAGAATTGCGAGATATGAAGTCAGAATTGCGAGATATGAAGTCAGAATTGTGAGACATTAAGTCAGAATTGCGAGATATGAAGTCAGAATTGCGAGATATGAAGTCAGAATTGCGAGATATGAAGTCAGAATTGTGAGACATTAAGTCAGAATTGTGAGATATAAAGTCAGAATTGTGAGATATGAAGTCAGAATTGCGAGATATGAAGTCAGAATTGCGAGATATAAAGTCAGAATTGTGAGATATAAAGTTAAAATTGCGTGATATAAAGTCAGAGTTGCGAGATATAAAGTCAGAATTGAGTGATATAAAGTCAGAATTGCGAGATATAAAGTCAGAATTGTGAGATATAAAGAATTGCGAGATATAAAGTCAGAATTGCGAGATATAAAGTCAGAATTGAGTGATATAAAGTCAGAATTGTGAGATATAAAGTCAGAATTGCGAGATATAAAGTCAGAATTGAGTGATATAAAGTCAGAATTGTGAGATATAAAGTCAGAATTGCGAGATATAAAGTCAGAATTGAGTGATATAAAGTCAGAATTGTGAGATATAAAGTCAGAATTGAGTGTTATAAAGTCAGAATTGCGAGATATAAAGTCAGAATTGTGAGACATAAAGTCAAAATTGCGAGATATAAAGAATTGCGAGATTTAAAGTCAGAATTGAGTGATATAATGTCAGAATTGCGAGATATAAAGAATTGCGAGATATAAAGTCAGAATTGAGTGATATAAAGTCAGAATTGCGAGATATAAAGTCAGAATTGTGAGATATAAAGTCAGAATTGCGAGATATAAAGTCAGAATTGTAAGATATAAAGTCAGAATTGCGAGATATAAAGTCAGAATTGTCAGATATAAAGTCAGAATTGCGAGATATAAAGTCAGAATTGCGAGATATAAAGTCAGAATTGTGGGATATAAAGTCAGAATTGCGAGATATAAAGTCAGAATTGCGAGATATAAAGTCAGAATTGCGAGATATAAAGTCAGAATTGCGAGATATAAAGAATTGCGAGATTTCAAGTCAGAATTGAGTGATATAAAGTCAGAATTGCGAGATATAAAGTCAGAATTGCGAGATATAAAGAATTGCAAGATATAAAGTCAGAATTGCGAGATATAAAGTCAGAATTGTGAGATATAAAGTCAGAATTGTGAGATACAAAGTCAGAATTGCGTGATATAAAGTCAGAATTGCGAGATACAAAGTCAGAATTGTGAGATACAAAGTCAGAATTGAGTGATATAAAGTCAGAATTGCGAGATATAAAGTCAGAATTGCGAGATATAAAGTCAGAATTGCGAGATATAAAGTCAGAATTGCGAGATATAAAGTCAGAATTGTGAGATATAAAGTCAGAGTTGTGAGATACAAAGTCAGAATTGAGTGATATAAAGTCAGAATTGCGAGATATAAAGTCAGAATTGCGAGATATAAAGAATTGCGAGATATAAAGTCAGAATTGAGTGATATAAAGTCAGAATTGTGAGATACAAAGTCAGAATTGAGTGATATAAAGTCAGAATTGCGAGATATAAAGTCAGAATTGCGAGATATAAAGTCAGAATTGCGAGATATAAAGTCAGAATTGTGAGATATAAAGTCAGAATTGTGTGATATAAAGTCAGAATTGAGTGATATAAAGTCAGAATTGCGAGATATAAAGTCAGAATTGCGAGATATAAAGAATTGCGAGATATAAAGTCAGAATTGAGTGATATAAAGTCAGAATTGTGAGATATAAAGTCAGAATTGCGAGATATAAAGTCAGAATTGTGAGATATAAAGTCAGAATTGCGAGATATAAAGTAAGAATTGTGAGATATAAAGTCAGAATTGCGAGATATAAAGTCAGAATTGTGAGATATAAAGAATTGTGTGATATAAAGTCAGAATTGCGAGATATAAAGTAAGAATTGTGAGATATAAAGACAAAATTGTGAGATATAAAGAATTGTGTGATATAAAGTCAAAATTGCGAGATATAAAGTAAGAATTGTGAGATATAAAGTCAGAATTGAGTGATATAAAGTCAGAATTGCGAGATATAAAGTCAGAATTGTGAGATATAAAGTCAGAATTGCGAGATATAAATTTAGAATTGCGAGATATAAAGTCAGAATTGTGAGATATAAAGAATTGTGTGATATAAAGTCAGAATTGCGAGATATAAAGAATTGTGTGATATAAAGTCAGAATTGAGAGATATAAAGTTAGAATTGCGAGATATAAAGTCAGAATTGCAAGATATAAAGTCAGAATTGTGAGATATAAAGTCAGAATTGCGAGATATAAAGTCAGAATTGCGAGATATAAAGTCAGAATTGCGAGATATAAAGTCAGAATTGTGAGATACAAAGTCAGAATTGTGTGATATAAAGTCAGAATTGCTAGATATAAAGTCAGAATTGCGAGAAATAAAGTCAGAATTGCGATATATAATGTCAGAATAGTGAGATATAAATTCAGAATTGTGAGATATAAAGTCAGAATTGTGAGATATAAAGTCAGAATTGCGAGATATAAAGAATTGCGAGATATAAAGAATTGCGAGATATAAAGTCAGAATTGAGTGATATAAAGTCAGAATTGCAAGATACAAAGTCAGAATTGCGAGATATAAAGAATTGCAAGATATAAAGTCAGAATTGTGAGATATAAAGTCAGAATTGCGAGATATAAAGTCAGAATTGCGAGATATAAAGTCAGAATTGTGAGATATAAAGTCAGAATTGTGAGATACAAAGTCAGAATTGCGAGATATAAAGTCAGAATTGCGAGATATAAAGAATTGCGAGATATAAAGTCAGAATTGCGAGATATAAAGTCAGAATTGTGAGATATAAAGTCAGAATTGAGAGATATAAAGTCAGAATTGCGTGATATAAAGTCAGAATTGCGAGATATAAAGTCAGAATTATGAGATATAAAGTCAGAATTGAGAGATATAAAGTCAGAATTGTGAGATATAAAGTCAGAATTGTGAGATATAAAGTCAGAATTGCGAGATATGAAGTCAGAATTGCGAGATATTAAGTCAGAATTGCGAGATATGAAGTCAGAATTGCGTGATATAAAGTCAGAGTTGCGGGATATAAAGTCAGAATTGTGAGATATAAAGTCAGAATTGCGAGATATAAAGTCAGAATTGCGTGATATAAAGTCAGAATTGAGAGATATAAAGTCAGAATTATGAGATATAAAGTCAGAATTGAGAGAAATAAAGTCAGAATTGTGAGATATAAAGTCAGAATTGCGAGATATAAAGAATTGTGTGATATAAAGTCAGAATTGCGAGATATAAAGAATTGTGTGATATAAAGTCAGAATTGAGAGATATAAAGTTAGAATTGCGAGATATAAAGTCAGAATTGCAAGATATAAAGTCAGAATTGTGAGATATAAAGTCAGAATTGCGAGATATAAAGTCAGAATTGCGAGATATAAAGTCAGAATTGCGAGATATAAAGTCAGAATTGTGAGATACAAAGTCAGAATTGTGTGATATAAAGTCAGAATTGCTAGATATAAAGTCAGAATTGCGAGAAATAAAGTCAGAATTGCGATATATAATGTCAGAATAGTGAGATATAAATTCAGAATTGTGAGATATAAAGTCAGAATTGTGAGATATAAAGTCAGAATTGCGAGATATAAAGAATTGCGAGATATAAAGAATTGCGAGATATAAAGTCAGAATTGAGTGATATAAAGTCAGAATTGCAAGATACAAAGTCAGAATTGCGAGATATAAAGAATTGCAAGATATAAAGTCAGAATTGTGAGATATAAAGTCAGAATTGCGAGATATAAAGTCAGAATTGCGAGATATAAAGTCAGAATTGTGAGATATAAAGTCAGAATTGTGAGATACAAAGTCAGAATTGCGAGATATAAAGTCAGAATTGCGAGATATAAAGAATTGCGAGATATAAAGTCAGAATTGCGAGATATAAAGTCAGAATTGTGAGATATAAAGTCAGAATTGAGAGATATAAAGTCAGAATTGCGTGATATAAAGTCAGAATTGAGAGATATAAAGTCAGAATTATGAGATATAAAGTCAGAATTGAGAGATATAAAGTCAGAATTGTGAGATATAAAGTCAGAATTGTGAGATATAAAGTCAGAATTGAGAGATATAAAGTCAGAATTGCGTGATATAAAGTCAGAATTGAGAGATATAAAGTCAGAATTATGAGATATACAGTCAGAATTGAGAGATATAAAGTCAGAATTGTGTGATATAAAGTCAGAATTGTGAGATATAAATTCAGAATTGCGAGATATAAAGTCAGAATTGTGAGACATTAAGTCAGAATTGAGAGATATAAAGTCAGAATTGTGAGATATAAAGTCAGAATTGTGAGATATAAAGTCAGAATTGTGAGATATAAAGTCAGAATTGCGAGATATGAAGTCAGAATTGCGAGATATTAAGTCAGAATTGCGAGATATGAAGTCAGAATTGCGTGATATAAAGTCAGAGTTGCGGGATATAAAGTCAGAATTGTGAGATATAAAGTCAGAATTGCGAGATATAAAGTCAGAATTGAGTGATATAAAGTCAGAATTGTGAGATATAAAGTCAGAATTGAGTGATATAAAGTCAGAATTGTGAGATATAAAGAATTGTGAGATATAAAGTCAGAATTGCGTGATATAAAGTCAGAATTGAGAGATATAAAGTCAGAATTATGAGATATAAAGTCAGAATTGAGAGAAATAAAGTCAGAATTGTGAGATATAAAGTCAGAATTGCGAGATATAAAGTCAGAATTGTGTGATATAAAGTCAGAATTGCGAGATATGAAGTCAGAATTGCGAGATATGAAGTCAGAATTGCGAGATATGAAGTCAGAATTGTGAGACATTAAGTCAGAATTGCGAGATATGAAGTCAGAATTGCGAGATATGAAGTCAGAATTGCGAGATATGAAGTCAGAATTGTGAGACATTAAGTCAGAATTGTGAGATATAAAGTCAGAATTGTGAGATATAAAGTCAGAATTGCGAGATATGAAGTCAGAATTGCGAGATATGAAGTCAGAATTGCGAGATATAAAGTCAGAATTGTGAGATATAAAGTTAGAATTGCGTGATATAAAGTCAGAGTTGCGGGATATAAAGTCAGAATTGTGAGTTATAAAGTCAGAATTGCGAGATATAAAGTCAGAATTGCGAGATATAAAGTCAGAATTGCGAGATATAAAGTCAGAATTGTGAGATATAAAGAATTGCGAGATATAAAGTCAGAATTGTGAGATATAAAGTCAGAATTGAGAGATATAAAGTCAGAATTGCGTGATATAAAGTCAGAATTGAGAGATATAAAGTCAGAATTATGAGATATAAAGTCAGAATTGAGAGATATAAAGTCAGAATTGTAAGATATAAAGTCAGAATTGTGAGATATAAAGTCAGAATTGAGAGATATAAAGTCAGAATTGCGTGATATAAAGTCAGAATTGAGAGATATAAAGTCAGAATTATGAGATGTACAGTCAGAATTGAGAGATATAAAGTCAGAATTGTGTGATATAAAGTCAGAATTGTGAGATATAAATTCAGAATTGCGAGATATAAAGTCAGAATTGTGAGACATTAAGTCAGAATTGAGAGATATAAAGTCAGAATTGTGAGATATAAAGTCAGAATTGTGAGATATAAAGTCAGAATTGTGAGATATAAAGTCAGAATTGCGAGATATGAAGTCAGAATTGCGAGATATTAAGTCAGAATTGCGAGATATGAAGTCAGAATTGCGTGATATAAAGTCAGAGTTGCGGGATATAAAGTCAGAATTGTGAGATATAAAGTCAGAATTGCGAGATATAAAGTCAGAATTGAGTGATATAAAGTCAGAATTGTGAGATATAAAGTCAGAATTGAGTGATATAAAGTCAGAATTGTGAGATATAAAGAATTGTGAGATATAAAGTCAGAATTGCGTGATATAAAGTCAGAATTGAGAGATATAAAGTCAGAATTATGAGATATAAAGTCAGAATTGAGAGAAATAAAGTCAGAATTGTGAGATATAAAGTCAGAATTGCGAGATATAAAGTCAGAATTGTGTGATATAAAGTCAGAATTGCGAGATATGAAGTCAGAATTGCGAGATATGAAGTCAGAATTGCGAGATATGAAGTCAGAATTGTGAGACATTAAGTCAGAATTGCGAGATATGAAGTCAGAATTGCGAGATATGAAGTCAGAATTGCGAGATATGAAGTCAGAATTGTGAGACATTAAGTCAGAATTGTGAGATATAAAGTCAGAATTGTGAGATATAAAGTCAGAATTGCGAGATATGAAGTCAGAATTGCGAGATATGAAGTCAGAATTGCGTGATATAAAGTCAGAGTTGCGGGATATAAAGTCAGAATTGTGAGTTATAAAGTCAGAATTGCGAGATATAAAGTCAGAATTGAGTGATATAAAGTCAGAATTGCGAGATATAAAGTCAGAATTGTGAGATATAAAGAATTGCGAGATATAAAGTCAGAATTGCGAGATATAAAGTCAGAATTGAGTGATATAAAGTCAGAATTGTGAGATATAAAGTCAGAATTGCGAGATATAAAGTCAGAATTGAGTGATATAAAGTCAGAATTGTGAGATATAAAGTCAGAATTGCGAGATATAAAGTCAGAATTGAGTGATATAAAGTCAGAATTGTGAGATATAAAGTCAGAATTGAGTGTTATAAAGTTAGAATTGCGAGATATAAAGTCAGAATTGTGAGACATAAAGTCAAAATTGCGAGATATAAAGAATTGCGAGATTTAAAGTCAGAATTGAGTGATATAATGTCAGAATTGCGAGATATAAAGAATTGCGAGATATAAAGTCAGAATTGAGTGATATAAAGTCAGAATTGCGAGATATAAAGTCAGAATTGTGAGATATAAAGTCAGAATTGTGAGATATAAAGTCAGAATTGTGAGATATAAAGTCAGAATTGCGAGATATAAAGTAAGAATTGTGAGATATAAAGTCAGAATTGCGAGATATAAAGTAAGAATTGTGAGATATAAAGACAAAATTGTGAGATATAAAGAATTGTGTGATATAAAGTCAGAATTGCGAGATATAAAGTCAGAATTGTGAGATATAAAGTCAGAATTGCGAGATATAAATTTAGAATTGCGAGATATAAAGTCAGAATTGTGAGATATAAAGTCAGAATTGTGAGATATAAAGTCAGAATTGCGAGATATAAAGAATTGTGTGATATAAAGTCAGAATTGAGAGATATAAAGTTAGAATTGCGAGATATAAAGTCAGAATTGCAAGATATAAAGTCAGAATTGTGAGATATAAAGTCAGAATTGCGAGATATAAAGTCAGAATTGCGAGATATAAAGTCAGAATTGCGAGATATAAAGTCAGAATTGTGAGATACAAAGTCAGAATTGTGTGATATAAAGTCAGAATTGCTAGATATAAAGTCAGAATTGCGAGAAATAAAGTCAGAATTGCGATATATAATGTCAGAATTGTGAGATATAAATTCAGAATTGTGAGATATAAAGTCAGAATTGTGAGATATAAAGTCAGAATTGCGAGATATAAAGTCAGAATTGCGAGATATAAAGAATTGCGAGATATAAAGTCAGAATTGAGTGATATAAAGTCAGAATTGCAAGATACAAAGTCAGAATTGCGAGATATAAAGAATTGCGAGATATAAAGTCAGAATTGAGTGATATAAAGTCAGAATTGCGAGATATAAAGAATTGCGAGATATAAAGTCAGAATTGTGAGATATAAAGTCAGAATTGCGAGATATAAAGAATTGCGAGATATAAAGTCAGAATTGAGTGATATAAAGTCAGAATTGCGAGATATAAAGTCAGAATTGCGAGATATAAAGAATTGCGAGATATAAAGTCAGAATTGAGTGATATAAAGTCAGAATTGCGAGATATAAAGTCAGAATTGCGAGATATAAAGTCAGAATTGTGAGATATAAAGTCAGAATTGTGAGATACAAAGTCAGAATTGCGTGATATAAAGTCAGAATTGCGAGATATAAAGTCAGAATTGTGAGATATAAAGTCAGAATTGTGTGATATAAAGTCAGAGTTGTGAGATATAAAGTCAGAATTGTGTGATATAAAGTCAGAATTGTGAGATATAAAGTCAGATATAAAGTCAGAATTGTGTGATATAAAGTCAGAATTGCGAGATATAAAGTCAGAATTGCGAGATATAAAGTCAAAATTGTGAGATATAAAGTCAGAACTGCGAGATATAAAGTCAGAATTGTGAGATATAAAGAATTGTGAGATATAAAGTCAGAATTGCGAGATATGAAGTCAGAATTGTGAGATATAAAGAATTGTGAGATATAAAGTCAGAATTGTGAGATATAAAGAATTGCGAGATATAAAGTCAGAATTGTGAGATATAAAGTCAGAATTGTGAGATATAAAGTCAGAATTGTGAGATATAATGTCAGAATTGTGAGATATAAAGAATTGTGAGATATAAAGTCAGAATTGCGAGATATGAAGTCAGAATTGTGAGATATAAAGAATTGTGAGATATAAAGTCAGAATTGTGAGATATAAAGAATTGCGAGATATAAAGTCAGAATTGTGAGATATAAAGTCAGAATTGTGAGATAAAAAGTCAGAATTGCGAGATATAAAGTCAGAATTGTGAGATATAAAGAATTGTGAGATATAAAGTCAGAATTGCGAGATATGAAGTCAGAATTGTGATATATAAAGAATTGTGAGATATAAAGTCAGAATTGTGAGATATAAAGTCAGAATTGTGAGATATAAAGTCAGAATTGTGTGATATAAAGTCAGAATTGTGAGATATAAAGTCAGATATAAAGTCAGAATTGTGTGATATAAAGTCAGAATTGCGAGATATAAAGTCAGAATTGCGAGATATAAAGTCAAAATTGTGAGATATAAAGTCAGAACTGCGAGATATAAAGTCAGAATTGTGAGATATAAAGAATTGTGAGATATAAAGTCAGAATTGCGAGATATGAAGTCAGAATTGTGAGATATAAAGAATTGTGAGATATAAAGTCAGAATTGTGAGATATAAAGAATTGCGAGATATAAAGTCAGAATTGTGAGATATAAAGTCAGAATTGTGAGATATAAAGTCAGAATTGTGAGATATAATGTCAGAATTGTGAGATATAAAGAATTGTGAGATATAAAGTCAGAATTGCGAGATATGAAGTCAGAATTGTGAGATATAAAGAATTGTGAGATATAAAGTCAGAATTGTGAGATATAAAGAATTGCGAGATATAAAGTCAGAATTGTGAGATATAAAGTCAGAATTGTGAGATAAAAAGTCAGAATTGCGAGATATAAAGTCAGAATTGTGAGATATAAAGAATTGTGAGATATAAAGTCAGAATTGTGAGATATAAAGTCAGAATTGTGAGATATAAAGTCAGAATTGTGTGATATAAAGTCAGAATTGTGAGATATAAAGAATTGTGAGATATAAAGTCAGAATTGTGAGATAAAAAGTCAGAATTGCGAGATATAAAGTCAGAATTGTGAGTTCCCTTTCAGTCGGTCACTTCGACGTACGTCGGAATTGACCGACGAATTGGGGATCATTTTCAGAGACCAATCTACTTCGAGTGTATAAAAACGAGCCAATAATGTTGGCATGCGGTCCACGCACCGCCCCGCAACGCGGGTATAAATACGGAAGTGGAATACCGCATCCTCGCTTTCAACTTCGGAGCCGAACAGTTTGTTATCGAGCTGTTTTCTGCAACGGGTGTTCTCTAAGAACGAGTCTACGGAATCGCTTACCAGTGCGGGTGTGACGGCGCGAATCAGCGAGCGGCCGCTGCAACACTTCTTCCTTTTGTTGTTTTCGTTGGTATCGCTGGGCGTTTCCCTCTTTGAGTGCTCACACGGGCTTGCACTTCCGCACCGTTGTGAGCCGCGGCCATCTCCCTGAGTGCTTCAGCACTACTAAAAAGCGTTTCCATTCCTAAAAGAGCAGCACGGTTTGACCCTGCGTCTTTTTCAAGATGTCATTCAAACCGTGTATTTCTGGATGCCGTCGTTTTCTGTCCCCAGTTGGCGGTCATGATCGCTGCCTCACGTGTTTGGGCATTCAGCACGCTGAAGCGGCGTTCATGGATGACTCATGTTCCCATTGTGGGAACATGACCATCGCAGTTTTACGGTCTAGGCTCGAGTACCTCAGAAGGGGTGGAGTCCCATTGCGCATCCCCCGATCTAGTGGCCCTCCAGCTGCGAAGCAGAGGGCTGCTACTTTGGCTGATGCCTTTGGTGGAGACCTGAGGGTGACAGTGAGGGCTTCCCCGATGGGCCAACAAGCCCCTTGGGCCCCTCCCCCCTCCGCTGCGCCGGTAGAGCTTCCGGAAGAGCGGCCTGGCCCCAGCCATGGGGGGCCGGCCGTTTCATTTGGAGCTCCAGCTGAGGATATGATTTCGATGGCTGCATCGGAGGATGAGCCAATGGGTTCCGGAGATGAGGATCCGGCTGCGTTGCCCCCTTCGGGAGTGGTAGCGTTGCCCGAATCTGATCCAGAACTTACGGCTATGCTTTCCCGGGCCGCCGCAAGTGTCGGGCTCGAGTGGAACCCTCCACCGTGTCCCGAACCTTCGTGGTTGGACGATTAGTTTCTCGGGACGGCCCGCGCTGGTTCTCAGCGCCCCGCCACGGTTCCATTCTTCCCGGAAGTGCATCAGGAGCTCACGAAGTTGTGGACAGCGCCGTATAGCGCTCGATCCCGATCTAGCGACTCCTCCATCCTCACTACCCTCGATGGTGGCGCAGCTAAGGGGTACACGGCGATTCCCCCAGTCGAGCGGTCCGTGGCGATGCAACTGTGTCCCAGGGCCGCTGCAGACTGGCGGGCTAACCCGCGTCTCCCCTCCCGGGCGTGTAAGTTCTCGTCCGGTCTAACGGGCAAGGTTTACACAGCCTGTGGAGAGGCTGCGTCGTCTTTGCATGCCATGGCGCTCCTGCAGGTCTATCAGGCCAAAGCGCTAAAGGAACTGCACGAGGGTAGTTCCGACCCAGGGGTTATGCAGGAACTGCGCACAGCGACGGACCTCGCCCTCCGGGCGACGAAAATCACTGCGCGCTCCCTGGGCCGGGCGATGTCCACCTTGGTGGTCCAGGAACGCCACCTATGGCTGAACCTGGCAGACATGCGCGAGTCCAACAAGGTTCGGTTCTTCGACGCCCCTGTCTGTCAGGCCGGCCTTTTCGGCGACGCCATCGAGAGCTTTGCCCAGCAGTTCTCGGTGGCCCAAAAGCAGACGGAGGCGATTAAGAACATTCTGCCCCGGCGACCAGCTGCTGCCTCCACCTCGTCGCCGGTCGCAGCTCCTCCGCCTGCCCGTCGCCGAGGGCGTCCCCCTGCGTCTGCCTCCGCCCCTGCTAAGCCCAAGCAGCAGCCTCCACCCGGGAAGCAGGGCGCCGGACGCAAAGGGGCCGCCCAGCCCGCTCAGGGTTCCGCCAAACCTTCCGGCAAACGTAAGGGTAAGCGGCCCTGAGACGGGCAGCCCAGGGACGTTGGGAGCTGCTCCGAGGGAGATGGTGTCCGCACCCCTCCCCCCCCCGGAGGAGGACCGGGTGGCCCCGACACAAATTCCATCTCTGCCGCTGACTCCTCGGAGTCCAGCGGTACCCACATTGTCAATAAAAGAGCAGTTTCCTTTCTCCCTGGGCTCCAAGAGGACCGAGCCGGCAGTGTGCGACGCCCCCGGGCCTTGCCACTCCTGGCCTCTCCTCTTTTCGCCAGAACGCGGTGTGCGGCTAGAGGACGCCTTCGGGCCTTCTCTCCCACACACTGCCCCACCTTGGAGCAGTCAGACAACACTTCGGGTCGCCTTCGGGCCGTCCGGGTCGGGTCTGTCCACTCCCCCTCGCTGCCCCACCCTGGGTACGTCTGTGGTGCCGTTGGTCCCGCTTGCTCGGTCTCTGGGAGCCTGGCTAGCGCTCCCCAGACCGTCTCGCTGGCTCATCCGTACCATCAGACTCGGTTACACGATTCAGTTCGCACACCGGCCGCCCAAGTACAAGGGCATCCTCTTCACCTCTGTGCGAAGCAGCGATGCCCACATCATGCGGTCCGTGATCGATGTCCTACTGGCGAAGGGCGCGGTCGAGCCGGTTCCTCCAGCCGATATGAAGGCGGGCTTTTACAGCCCTTACTTCATTGTACCCAAGAAAGGGGGTGGGTTACGACCAATCTTGGACCTGCGTGTCCTGAATCGGGCCCTGCACAAGCTTCCGTTCAGGATGTTAACGCAGAAACGCATTTTCGAATGCATCCGTCCCCGAGATTGGTTTGCAGCGATCGACCTGAAGGACGCGTACTTTCATGTGTCTATCCTCCCTCGACACAGACCGTTCCTACGCTTTGCGTTCGAGGGGAAGGCATATCAGTACAAGGTCTTACCCTTCGGCTGTCCCTGTCGCCTCGCGTCTTTACGAAGGTCGCGGAGGCAGCCATTGTTCCACTCAGAGAACGCGGCGTTCGCATTCTCAACTATCTCGACGACTGGCTCATTCTTGCCCAGTCTCGGGAACAGTTGTGCGAACACAGGGACCTGGTGCTCCGTCACCTCAGCCTGCTTGGGCTTCGGGACAACCGAGAGAAGAGCAAACTCTGTCCCACGCAGAGGATCTCTTATCTCGGTATGGAACTGGACTCGGTCAACCAGACTGCGCGCCTCACAGAGGAGCGAGTCCAGTCAGTTTTGAACTGCTTGAATACGTTCAAGAGCAGGACAGCGGTCCCACTGAAATTCTTTCAGAGGCTCCTGGGGCATATGGCATCTGCAGCCGCGGTAACGCCGCTCGGATTGCTTCATATGAGACCGCTTCAGCACTGGCTTCATGGCCGAGTCCCGAGATGGGTGTGGCAGAGCGGCAGGAGTGCCCTTAGAACGGGTGTCCAGGCATGCTGTGGTCTTCACGGATGCCTCTTCCACCGGCTGGGGGGCCACGTACAACGGGCATGCAGTCTCGGGTCTGTGGACGGGGCCCCAGCTGCATTGGCATATAAATTGCAGTACGTCTTGCTCTAAGCCGCCTCAAAAAGCCGCTTCAGGGCAAGCACGTTCTGGTCCGTACGGACAGTACTGCGGCCGTTGCGTACATCAACCGTCAGGGTGGTCTACGCTCCCGTCGCATGATGCAACTCGCCCGCCATCTCCTTCTGTGGAGTCAGAAGCATCTGAGGTCGCTTCGGGCCATTCACATCCCTGGTGCGCTGAACCAGACAGCCGACAAGCTCTCTCGTCAGCCGACACTTCCGGGAGAGGGGCGACTCCACCCCCGGACCGTCCAGCTGATATGGGACCTTTTCGGAGCCGCACAGGTAGACCTGTTTGCCTCTCCGGACTCGACCCATTGCCAGTTGTATTATTCCCTGACCGGGGGCACCCTCGGCACGGATGCACTGGCGCACAGCTGGCCCCGGGACCAACGCAAGTATGCGTTTCCCCCAGTGAGCCTTCTAGCACAGACTCTGTGCAAGGTCAGGGAGGACGAGGAGCAGGTCTTGCTAGTTGTGCCCTACTGGCCCAACCGGACCTGGTTCTCCGAACTAACTCTCCTCTCGACAGCCCCTCCCTGGCCGATTCCCCTGAGGAAGGACCTTCTTTCTCAGGGACGGGGCACACTATGGCACCCGCGTCCAGACCTCTGGAAACTCCATGTCTGGTCCCTGGACGGGACGCCGAGGTTCTAGGTGGCCTGCCACAAGCTGTGGCAGACACCATCGCTTCAGCTAGAGCCCCCTCTACGAGGCGCCTCTATACACTGAAGTGGAACCTGTTTGTTGACTGGTGTTCTTCCCGCCAGGAAGACCCCCGAAGGTGTTCGGTTAATATCGTGCTTTCCTTCCTGCAAGAAGGGTTGGAGCGAAGGCTGTCTCCCTCCACCCTCAAAGTGTACGTCGCCGCAATTGCTGCGCATCACGACGTAATAGCGGGTAAGTCCTTGGGTAAGCACGACTTAATCGTCAGGTTCCTCAGAGGTGCGAGGAGACTGAATCCTCCTCGTCCAACCTCGATACCCTCTTGGGACTTAGCCCTGGTGCTTAGAGCACTTCAGGGCCCTCCCTTTGAGCCTTTGCAGTCTGCAGAGTTAAAAATCCTGTCTATGAAGACGGTACTCCTGACTGCATTGGCCTCAATCAAGAGGGTAGGGGACCTGCATGCACTTTCGGTCAACGAATCGTGCCTAGAATTCGGGCCGGCCAACTCTCACGTTGTCCTGAGACCCCGGCCTGGATATGTGCCCAAGGTTCCCACCACTCCCTTCCGGGACCAGGTGGTGAACCTGCAAGCGCTGCCTTCGGAGGAGGCAGACCCAGCCCTAGCTTTGTTGTGTCCCGTCCGCGCTCTTCGCGCTTACGTTGACCGGACCCAAAGCTTTAGGACCTCAGAACAGCTCTTTGTCTGTTATGGAGGCCAGCAGAAGGGAAAGGCTGTCTCCAAGCAGAGGTTAGCCCACTGGATAGTGGATGCTATCGTCTTGGCTTATCAGTCCCAAGACGTGCCTTGCCCGTTCGGGGTGCGAGCTCACTCCACTAGGAGTGTAGCCTCCTCCTGGGCGCTGACTCAAGGCGCCTCGCTGACAGATATATGTAGAGCTGCGGGCTGGGCGACACCTAACACATTCGCTAGATTTTATAGCCTCCGTGTAGAGCCGGTTTCTTCCCGTGTACTCGCCTCCAATGGCCGGTAAACGCGAAGTACCCGCTCTTCTGTCGGCTTGCATACGCCACTCCCGCCTCCGGGCCGGATACGTGCATCTATTGTCTCCAGTTGTTTTCCCCGGAAACGGCTAACCCTGTCGAGCTCCTCCGTCACCCTTCGGTGTCAGACGTTGCGGCCGTCTGACGCCAGGCCTGCACCCGTATGCTTGTGGAACGTGTGTGTAGGCTGGGTCCATATGTTTTGGTTCCCTTACGGTAACCCCATATGTGTATTCCACGGTACCAGCTACCCTACTCGGCTAGCCCCGTGTCTTTCCCTTGACAGAGCTCGCTCTGTCGTCTCTGGTGGTGTTCTTCCCCCCCTGGAATCAGGCTGGATCCATCCCAGAGACTGCCATAGGTAGCACTGCCCTGCTAGGTTAGTCCTTATGAGTATTTCCACCTCTCCTTCCTCTGAAGGACGTGGCTCTGCAGCGTACCATCTCCCTGAGACGGGCACGCTTTCCCAGCGTTATCCAATAGTCACACTGAGTGGGTCTCGCAGAAACAGCTGTGACGGACCTTCCCTGCTTGGTGCCCTGACTTCTACTCCAACTTAGGAGCAACCAGTGAGCACAAGCAGGACGCTGGAAGGGCCAGCCTTCCTGGCGTTTTTGTAGGGATCCCCAATTCGTCGGTCAATTCCGACGTACGTCGAAGTACGTCCCGTCGCCAGGAGCTGTGCTTCCACTGAAGGGCCGACCCATTTCTTCGGCTCCTCAGTTGGAAAAGCGAGGATGCGGTATTCCACTTCCGTATTTATACCCGCGTTGCGGGGCGGTGCGTGGACCGCATGCCAACATTATTTGCTCGTTTTTATACACTCGAAGTAGATTGGTCTCTGAAAATGATCCCCAATTCGTCGGTCAATTCCGACGTACGTCTCCGTTCCCTCCTTCAGGGAACGAGGGTTACATACGTAACCGAGACGATATAAAGAATTGTGAGATATAAAGTCAGAATTGCGAGATATGAAGTCAGAATTGTGATATAAAGTCAGAATTGTGAGATATAACGTCAGAATTGTGAGATATAAAGTCAGAATTGCGAGATATAAAGTCAGAATTGTGTGATATAAAGAATTGCGAGATATAAGGTCAGAATTGTGAGATATAAAGAATTGCGAGATATAAAGTCAGAATTGCGAGATATAAAGTCAGAATTGCGAGATATAAAGTCAGAATTGTGAGATATAAAGTCAGAACTGCGAGATATAAAGTCAGAATTGTGAGATATAAAGTCAGAATTGCGAGATATAAAGTCAGAATTGTGAGATATAAAGAATTTCGAGATATAAAGTCAGAATTGCGAGATATAAAGTCCGAATTGTGAGATATAAAGAATTGCGAGATATAAACTCAGAATTGTGAGATATAAAGTCCGAATTGTGAGATATAAAGTCAGAATTGCGAGATATAAAGTCAGAATTGTGAGATATAAAGAATTGCGAGATATAAACTCAGAATTGTTAGATATAAAGTCCGAATTGTGAGATATAAAGTCAGAATTGCGAGATATAAAGTCAGAATTGTGAGATATAAAGAATTGTGAGATATAAAGTCAGAATTGTGAGATATAAAGTCAGAATTGCGAGATATAAAGTTAGAATTGCGAGATATAAAGTCAGAATTGCGAGATATAAAGTCAGAATTGTGAGATATAAAGTCAGAATTGCGCGATATAAAGTCAGAATTGCGAGATATAAAGTCAGAATTGTGAGATATAAAGTCAGAATTGTGAGATATAAAGTCAGAATTGTGTGATATAAAGTCAGAATTGTGTGATATAAAGTCAGAATTGCGAGGTATAAAGTAAGAATTGTGAGATATAAAGTCAGAATTGTGTGATATAAAGTCAGAGTTGTGAGATATAAAGTCAGAATTGTGTGATATAAAGTCAGAATTGCGAGATATAAAGTCAGAATTGTGAGATATAAAGTCAGAATTGTGAGATATAAAGTCAGAATTGCGAGATATAAAGTCAGAATTGTGTGATATAAAGTCAGAATTGTGTGATATAAAGTCAGAATTGCGAGATATAAAGTCAGAATTGTGTGATATAAAGTCAGAATTGCGAGATATAAAGTCAGAATTGCGAGATATAAAGTCAGAATTGTGAGATATAAAGTCAGAATTGTGTGATATAAAGTCAGAATTGCGAGATATAAAGTCAGAATTGTGAGATATAAAGTCAGAATTGTGTGATATAAAGTCAGAATTGTGAGATATAAAGTCAGAATTGTGAGATATAAAGTCAGAATTGCGAGATATAAAGTCAGAATTGCGAGATATAAAGTCAGAATTGTGAGATATAAAGTCAGAATTGCGAGATATAAAGTCAGAATTGCGAGATATAAAGTCAGAATTGTGAGATATAAAGTCAGAATTGTGAGATATAAAGTCAGAATTGTGTGATATAAAGTCAGAATTGTGTGATATAAAGTCAGAATTGCGAGATATAAAGTCAGAATTGTGTGATATAAAGTCAGAATTGTGTGATATAAAGTCAGAATTGCGAGATATAAAGTCAGAATTGTGTGATATAAAGTCAGAATTGTGTGATATAAAGTCAGAATTGTGAGATATAAAGTCAGAATTGTGTGATATAAAGTCAGAATTGTGTGATATAAAGTCAGAATTGCGAGATATAAAGTCAGAATTGTGTGATATAAAGTCAGAATTGCGAGATATAAAGTCAGAATTGCGAGATATAAAGTCAGAATTGTGAGATATAAAGTCAGAATTGTGTGATATAAAGTCAGAATTGCGAGATATAAAGTCAGAATTGTGAGATATAAAGTCAGATATAAAGTCAGAATTGTGTGATATAAAGTCAGAATTGCGAGATATAAAGTCAGAATTGTGAGATATAAAGTCAGAATTGTGAGATATAAAGTCAGAATTGCGAGATATAAAGTCAGAATTGTGAGATATAAAGTCAGATATAAAGTCAGAATTGTGTGATATAAAGTCAGAATTGCGAGATATAAAGTCAGAATTGTGAGATATAAAGTCAGAATTGTGAGATATAAAGTCAGAATTGTGAGATATAAAGTCAGAATTGTGAGATATAAAGTCAGAATTGTGAGATATAAAGTCAGAATTGTGAGATATAAAGTCAGAATTGCGTGATATAAAGTCAGAATTGTGAGTTAAAAACTCGCAATTGTAAGAAAAAAAGTTGCAATTATCTTTTAAATTGTTTTATTCAGTAGTGAAACAAGCTTCCATACTTTTCGGAGCATGCTAGGAAGAAACAAGTGTGAGAGAGACAGAGAAGCTAAAAGAACAAGAGGATAATGGAGGAATGGAGGCACTATATAAGCAGAGCTCATTTTCACTGGCACATGAGTGTGTGTGTGTGTGAGTGTGTGATGTCACCAGGCTCTGCTGCCAAATCTGTGAGAGTGTGTTAGGGGAGCGTGGCGGCTGGCTGGCCCCCCAAGCAGGCCGGACTGCTGGAAGCAGAACACAAACCTCATTTCCAAAAGAGAGAGGCAAGAAAAAAAGCAAAAACACACAAGCCTCTCTGATTAGGGCATGAGCCCAGATGAAAGGCGGCAGGGCCAATCAGTGATGAGTTAGGGGCACCCAGGGAGGAAGTGGGCCCGCCACAGGCATTCTGGGCCGTCTAGTTGTTACTATTGAAACAGCTCCCAGAAACAGAAACAAATCATAAAAAATGGGGAGGGAGGCAAGAGGAGGAGTGCATGTTGTAGAAAATGTTATTATAATCAACTCTCCCCTTTGCTACAGTATCTGAGATGTGCTCTGGAAGAAAATTCAACCATTTTCTTTTCCCTCACAAGGCATGACGGCCTCTACTCGCCCCAGTTTACTTTTTTTAGATGTTGGTTTAACTTTGTGCGGATGTTAGGTCAGGATCATTTTTTACTTTTACTTTTTTCACTTTAAGCATTGTGCTTTCTCCAACCCAGCCCTCCCACTAAATGACATCACTCCATCATGACGGATGCCTATTGAACTGCACTGCCAGATGTGGTTTGTTTCTTATGCAACAATGTGATCCTTCAACAATATGCTTAGCTCAGATTAGCAATGCCGTGTTTTCTTTTAGATTCAGTTAATAATGTGCCATGGTCGCATTCAAATCTTTGAATGTATGCTGTATTTGGTTTTTCGAATACCGTATTGTACTTATGTGTTAAAAGATTTATTGTTGTTTTGATAGGACTTCGTTTTATAATCAAAATGCTTGAGCATTGAAGAGAACATTCATGTCTTGTCGAGTATTCCCATTTGAGATGTGCACACCAATATGGAGTGCAAGATAGGGTCAGGCCATGTAGGAGAAGACACATGACCTACGTAGGAAAAGACAGGCCCCACAGGTCAAAAGGTCACTGTCAGCCCACTTGGACACCGCAAGCCTTTTCAAACTCTTGGTCAGGGATCTTCAAAGCCTCTTCAAAAAAATGTATAAAATCACTGCCTGGAATACCAGAGACTTCAATGACACATTGGGCCTGTTTACACCTGGTATTAAGATGTGTTTTGGTCGATCGGATCACAAGTGGACGACACTAAATACAGGTGTAAACGGGTCTAAAACGTTTTGAGCTTGGTCTTCGGCTGGTCTTGCTGTTGTCAGAGCAGAAACTAAAGCTGATGCTCTCCGTATGTTTTTCCGTCGTATGTATTTCCTTTGTTCATATGTAAATTCTACAAGCTTATTTTGTCCATTAGATCGAAAGATCTGAAAAAGCCCATACATTTACCCGCCCATAGACCGTTCCCTCGAAGATATCAGGACAGAAGTGGTTGAAAGTGGACAAAAGAGACGGATTAAAACACCAGGTGTAAACGGGAATGTGTCTCCCTCGTCCCTTGTCTGATCGACCAAAACACATCTTAATACCAGGTGTAAACAGGGTCATTGTCTGATTGCATAAAAGGGAAAGTGATGCTGAAATCCAAACCTTTAAAGAAAAAGAGAGGAGATGTTTTATTCCCTTGTGTCAATCCAGTTTGTTCAGAATCTGTGATGCTTTAAAGCATCATTCTCAACCCTAAACATTATCAAATCAAGTTAGTTCTGTGTTTGACAGTAATCATCTGCTCACGTAATTTATTTATCATCAGCTAATATATATATATATTTTACATATTTACAATATTTGCAGGGGACTTATATGTTTAAAAAGTTGTTGTTAAGCATTAGCTTATTACGTTTATGTTGAAATTTTATGAACTACAATTTTACATTTTTCATAATCTGTCTGTAAATGTTTGTATCTCCAAGGATACGTTGCCAGTTTGGGGGTATAAATTCATTGAAAATAGAAAGCTTGTTTTGCAAGCAATGCGTGTTACAACATTTTAGCTAAAACTAAACATTCTTTGTAAAATTCTGTTGAACAATTAGCATAATGCCTATTTATGAATATAATATAGCCTACTGTATCATATTTAATACGTACAATTCTAGGGCCTATGAATTATCAATATGACCAAAACTTTGCTGAAAAACCTGTTGTACACAATCTACTTCATGTCTTCTGTCTTCTGATTGATAGTCCAGCCATTTTTTCATGTTAATGTAAATGTCAAATATGACACAACAGGCTTTTGGGGAACATTTATTTGGCCATCTCCCAGTTATCATTGATTTGCAATGAATTGCATATACCGAACAGGTGACAGGTGAATTAAATAACACTGATTATCTCTTCATCACGGCACCTGTTAGTGGGTGGGATATATTAGGCAGCAAGTGAACATTTTGTCCTCAAAGTTGATGTGTTAGAGCTAAGAAAAATGGGCAAACATAAGGATTTCAGCGAGTTTGACAAGGGCCAAATTGTGATTGCTAGACGACTGGGTCAGAGCATCTCCATAACTGCAGCTCTTGTGGGGTGTTCCCGGTCTGCAGTGGTCAGTATCTATCAAAAGTGCTCCAAGGAAGGAACAGTGGAGAACCGGTGACAGGGTCATGGGCGGCCAAGGCTCATTGATGCACGTGGGGAGTGAAGGCTGGCCCGTGTGGTCCGATCAAACAGACGAGCTACTGTAGCTCAAATTGCTCAAGAAGTTAATGCTGGTTCTGATAGAAAGGTGTCAGAATACACAGTGCATCGCAGTTTGCGTATGGAGCTGCATAGCTGCAGACCAGTCAGGGTGCCCATGCTGACCCCTGTCCACTGCCGAAATCACCAACAGTGGACACGTGAGCATCAGAACTGGACCACGGAGCAATGGAAGAAGGTGGCCTGGTCTGAGGAATCACAATTTCTTTTACGTCATGTGGAAGGCCGGGTGCGTGTATGTCGCTTACTTGGGGAATACATGGCTCCAGGATGCACTATGGGAAGAAGGCAAGAAGAAGGCAAGCCGGCAGAGGCAGTGTGATGCTTTGGGCAATATTCTGCTGGGAAACCATACATGCCATACATGTGGATGTTACTTTGACACGTACCACCTGCCTAAGCATTGTTGCAGACCATGTACACCATTTCATGGAAACGGTATTCCCTGGTGGCTTTGGCCTCTTTCAGCACAAGGTAAAAATGGTTCAGGAATGGTTTGAGGAGCACAACAACGAGTTTGAGGTGTTGACTCGGCCTCCAAATTCCCCAGATCTCAATCCAATCGAGCATCTGTGGGATGTGCTTAACAAACAAGTCCGATCCATGGAGGCCCCATCTCCTAACATCTTGGTGCCAGATACCACAGCACACCTTCAGGTGTCTAGTGGAGTCCATAAAGTATATGCATGTGTGTTTTTATTGAGTATCATATTTATACATCAGGCTTTTATGGCTTATATATGCAATTAATTGCAAATCAATGATAACTGAGAGATGGAAAAAAAAATGTTTCCCAAAAACCTGTTGTGTCATATTTGACATTTACATTAACATTAAAAAATATAGTAGTAGATTGTGTTTTTCAGCAAGACAAGTTTTAGTCATATTGATCATTTATAGGCCCTACAAATTTGCGTATTAAATATGATACAGTAGGCTATAATTTATTCATAAATAGGCATTATGCTTATTGTTCAACAGAATCTTACAAATAATGTTTATGAGAGAATAAATGTTTTAAAAATGCGGCTAAAATGTTGTAACATGCATTGCCAAACAAGCTTTCTTTTTTCAATCAATTTATACCCCCAAACTGGCAACGTATCCTGGGGGATGCAAACATTAAAATAAAAAATAAAAATCAGGACATTTTATTATTTGTCCTAAGAAGATGGAAAATAGCAATGAATTAATTTTCTGATTTCTCTTTATGGTCTTGCCACTTAAAGGGGTTTAAACAAAGTGGAAGCAATTAGGAACAACAGCAACTCAGCCACAAAGTGGTAGACCACGTAAAATCACAGAGCGGGATCAGCGCATGCTAAGGCACACAGTGTGCAGAAGTTGCCGACTTTCTGCAGAGTCAATAGCTACAGACCTCCAAACTTCGCGTGGCCTTCAGATTAGCTCAAGAACAGTGCGTAGAGAGCTTTATGGAATGGGTTTCCATGGTCGAGCAGCATCCAAGCCTTACATCAACAAGTGCAATGCAAAGCGTGGGATGCAGTGGGGTAAAGCACGCCGCCACTGGACTCTAGCGCAGTGGAGACATGTTCTCTGGAGTGACCAATCACGCTAAAGTGTTACCTTTTTTTTGTTGCTTGTGTTTGCATGCAGTTGGACAATAGTTGGACAACACCAGCATTTAGTCATGACATTTGGTCCTGCAAGTTCTGACATGCAAGTTGAATAAATGTTTTATTTGAGAGTGAATAATTACTTAAACTTTGTTCTATTTGTATTTTATGGTCTTCTCAAAACACATTTTGATGAATGCACAGACTCAGTGAATGACCCATGAAGATAATGGTTACCGTTTCTTCCGTACTTTTCGCTTTTCCATACAAGTGAAGGCATAAAAAGAGAGAAGAGAATGACATGCTTTGAGCATGCACCACAAAATAGTTGCAGACGAAACAGCGGCAACTCTGGGTTTCTTGGACTGAGATTATAAGGCAGTGCTATTACGTTTTCCACTCTAGGATTTACCCCCCATTACCCTAACCCAGTCTACACTGCTGCTTGCACATGTTTGGTGGGACACTTCCACTGTGTGTTTCACATTCTGCCACACTCTTAAACCAACCTCTCAGACAGACGATTTGAGGCGCAACACTTTTTTTTCCTCTTCCAGCCACACAAGATTGGAAAAGCAGAAGGACTCAAAAACAGCATGTGTTGCCCTCTTTCATCTAGTATAGCCTTCTTCAGAGGCAGCAAATGTTTATTTTTCCTGGTGGTATGGTAGCGTTACCAGACTAACGATAAGAGGCCTCTGTAAATACAATTGTTTATATGAAGTGTGCAAGCTGGCCAGATCTACACTATTAGTATGTGATTTCAATTTATTCCTGGCTTCTTTTTTGACAGTGCAAAATCCCCTATACATCACTCTGGCTTAATGCAAAACATATCCAACATTTTTTTACACCACAAAAAAAAACCCACACAAGCATATACAATTCAATTTGATGGCCTCCATCAATGTCAGTGTTAAGTCAATATCTTCCTTTGACTTAATCGTATTAGAACAGATAGATCAATGGTCATGAGGACATGAGGTCTTGCATTTGGAGCAAATGGCCTAGTTAAAATTCAGCATGGGGCCCCAACCATTTGCGGGGGCCCTCTCACGTTGTTGTAGGCTATAATAGTTTGGTTAAATTTGCTAGAAATATTAAAAGGTGTCAATATCCTTTGTAATCCATTGTAAGCAGCCAATATCCATTGTAAGCGACCTAAATCCATTTACACTGAATCAGACTCTCAGTGTTAGAAATTGTGCTTAAAATTTAAATATCCAGCACTAACCTGCTCTAGACTTGGTGTAGCCAAGAGCAGTCAAAATGCATCTACATTGTCCAAAATAACATCACTGTCCATTTCCCTTAAATTATATTATTTAATCTCTGACATAATCATCCATGCATGATGTCATCACTTGTGGGTGGGGTCTCAACTCATGGTTAACAGGGGAGGGAGCTGCCAGTTACAGACAAACGTTAGTCAAAGACAATCAATAAGGACAATGTGGAAGCTCCTATTATCCTGATTATGGTCTTGAATGTGAAGGCGAGAGACAGCCATTCGCATGTTTCAGGGACATCTCTGATAGACATATATTATAGATCAATACTGCATGAAGCTAAAACATGCAAATTCTGTCTGACAGGCAGGACCATAACCCCCCGCTCATGGGAAGATCATCTGCTGCTTGCTTTCGCAAAAACTCATTCTCCGCAAGCATTTATTTGTGAGGTATGGATTACATAGGAATCCTTAACATCAAGCATATGAGTGTCTGTTGGCAATCCACATGTTTTGATTGGAAAACATGCCTTTGCAATTTTTTGATAAGCAAGACAAGAGCTCTGATTTCATCTGGTCCAGACTCCTCATAGCGTATCTCCACCAGACCGGATGATGGCTTCCTTTAAATTGCCTCAAATAGTCGCTTAGGCTCTCGACATAGCACTATACACAATTATCACCATATTAGCTCAAACTTCGGTTGCAGCCCAAGCAACATACTAGGGGAATTTAGAATGAAAGTGATGCTTATTTGCACAGGATGTCTGTGTTTTAGAGTCATTTGAGGAATCATACAAATCAGGTAATGACACAATTTTTCATCTTGAAGACCAGTTGCAGCAGACTACCACAATCTGACATACTTTAATGAGACTGTACATTATCACTCCCCCAATGTGAGTAAGGCCCTGTTTCCACCTGGTATTAAGCCTGCCTTTAAATGAATCCTGGAAACTCGGAAGTTCGTTGTTATTATTATAACAAAATAATTATGTTGTGAACAATAAACCCAAATAACTACATCTGAATTCAAAATGAAAATAAAAAAATATTCATTTCTATCTCTTGTACCACTAAATGTGAAGCAAACCATAAAAGTTGAGTTTTTAACCCTATTCACTACAGACTTGCTTTCCGCTTGATCTCTATATAGATTATAGATTTACTTATAGATCAATGTTTCTGCCATCTTTCAAACCAACAAGCCCCCTCCAACGTCACAACTCAGCAACTTGTGTATCACCTAGAATTCCGAGTTTCCCACTTGTAAATACGACTTGCTCTGTCATTTATGTGCTCAGAACTTTCGACAGATGCAGTTAACCACCAGATCCTCCTGTCAACCCTCAAGATGAAGGGCATTTCAGGAACCACACTCCAGTGCTTCAAGTCTTACCTCTCAGGTAGGTCCTTCAGGGTGTTGTGGAGAGGGGTGCCTCATAGTTCAGTGCTTGGACCACTTCTCTTCTCCATCTACATGTCATTACTAGGATCTGTCATTCAGAAACATGGTTTTTCCTACCACCGCTACACTGATGACACACAACTCTACCTCTCATTCCAACCAGATGGTTGCTGCTCGCATCTCGGCCTGTCTGACAGACATTTCTTGCTGGATGAAGGACCACCACCTTCAACTCACAAGAACTGCTTGTGGTTTCAAAACCAACCCAACACTTCATCACAACTTTTCCATTCAGCTAGGTTTGTCAACCATAACTCCATCCAGGACAGCCAGGAACCTTGGAGTTGTGACTGATGATCAGTTAAACTTTACAGACCACGTTGCTAGAACTGCACAGTCCTGCAGACTTGCCTTATACAACATTAGGAGGATCAGGCCCTTCCTTATCGGAGGATGCTACACAACTCCTTGTCCAAGCTTTTATTCTATCCATACTGGACTATTGTAATGCTCTCTTGGCAGGCCTTCAAGCATGCACTGTCAAACCTGTGCAACTGGTTCAGAATGCTGCAGCAAGGGTGGTCTTTAACGAGCCGAAGAGAGCGCACGTCACACCTCTCTTCATAAAATTGCACTGGTTGCCAATTGTCGCTCACATCAAATTCAAGGCACTGATGTTTGCCTACAGAACAACCACTGGCTCTGCACCCCTACACCGAAACTCGATTGAAACACCTTGTGGTGCCATCCCAAAGAAGCACAAAATCACTTTATGTGGACCCGTTATGTGGATTATGAGCGACTGAGAAAGGAAGTGAATGAAAAGGATAAAGAAAGCAGCTGCAAATAGGCAGTCTTCTGTGGCTGTTAGAATGTATTCGACCATGTGAGCATCTACTAGGAAAGCAATCCAGTTGAATGTGTTTTCCACTACCTCTGGAAGCAGTCGAAAGTGGACAAGCTCAAAACATTTCAGATCCTGTTTACACCTGTATTTAGTGTCGTCTACGTGTTTGGATCGACTAAAATGCATCTTAACACTTTTGTAAACAGGCCATTAGGTACCTATACCAGATCTTAAAAAACTGCAACCATGCATTTCTGGATATATGCCATTTATAATGCTAATCATCTCATGAATTATTGCTTCCTTGATCACTTGGAAAAGTATGCAATTCTGTTGGCCGTTGATAGTGCAATGCTAATTGCGCCAGACTAATAGCTCCGGGTAATGAGATACAAGCTAAGCCTAATTTACATGAAAAGAGGGGACGTTTATGCTGAAAAGAGTAAGAATCACAATGTAAATAGTCATGGCGCAGAGCTATTTCAGAGCATTTTGCGGCTCGTGAAATATTGCGGGTGATTAGCTAAACTGTTTAGTGAATTCGTCCAACTCGATCTCATGGGAAAACGTAACTATTTTATGAGGTAAAAGTAAGCATGCCTAACCCCACCCCTAAATATACACGTCACTGGGGCGTACAAAAACATACAAATCACAAATTAGCCACCAATTCGCTAAAACATAAAAAAGTTACGAATTGTGCTCCACTGTATTGGCTAATTATGAAATTATATAAAAATAGTTTGGAACCAAACAGAGAGTTTTAAAAGGACAGCTCAGCATTAGCTTTGACATGATGATTGAACAGGGGTAGGCCACAAGCACCTGGAGGCAGCTCTGTCAAGCCTGGTATTGACCTAATTGTCTTCGTTTGGTGGGAGTGATCTGTCTAACTGCCAGGGAGAGGATGTTTAGCACAGACAAGCTTCAGTACACAGCAGAGTCAGACGTGGTTTTGTGACAGGTAAACCAGCCCTGTGGCAGCAGCCATGGCCCCCACACCTTTATTTCCTTTCAAGCTGAATGACAAGGATAAACCTTGCTTAGACAGGAAGGACTCAAACACCACAGATATTTACAAAGGCATTTGGGGTCAAACATTACCGTTTACATTTAAGTACAATGGGTTTGTATTTTTTATGAGAACATCAACTATACAGCATGAATCCTCAAAATCGTTTGCACAGCAGATTGTTATAGTCAAGCTTAAATGCATTGTGTGTGCTTGCAATTGCATATTTGAATAAATATTGGCTTTTAATTTACATTTGTGCTTGTCTTATCTTATTTCTACGGTTTGTCGTGCATGCAAAGACCAGCTTTTTACAAACATCCTTCTACTGAAATACAAATACAACAGGTTTTCACACCAATTATACCTGAACTTGCATTTCAGGTAGTGCTTGCAGCCATTGTGTAATAGAGCCGAAAAAGAGGGTGGCATGAGAAAATACGTACGTTGCGACAGGCCATTTTGTCTGCTGTCTACGCCTGCTTGATCTGTGTGAACCAGACTTTTCTCTTTCATCATACCAAACCTGATTAAGATTGTGCCCTGTGCGCTGCACAAAATCTGAAACCACTTAGAGGGGCTCCGGGAATGAGTGAGTGAGTGAGTGTTAGAGAGAAGGGAAAAGAGCCAGAGAAAAAAGTTGACTCAGAGAAGAATGAAAAGCTCTCAGCCGCATTAGAAGGCCATCAGACTCTGTAGGAGCACCGAGTTCTTGGGGGGTGGGGGGTTGGACGTGTCTCATTATATTGGCCCCCCATTTCTAAGTCCACCAGGATATCGTAAGATTGATTGTGGCAGCCAAAAATAACAAAAGTCCGGTTTCCCTGAAGAACTGTGGCCTGTACGGGCTTGTTTTTTGAGAATCATTCACGTTGATGTCATTGATTTCATTTTAAGCATAGAGAAGAACGCTGTGTGGGTGCTTTCTTTGTGGTACTATAGGGGGAAGATCAATTTTGTAGTATTAGGGATATTCAAGCATGTCAACTTACGTATGCGTGTATAGTCAGAGGAAAATTAATTAAATGGAAGTAAACTGATGTCATTGAAGGGCATATTACCCCTATGGCAATAGTTAGGGTGTCCAACTCTAGTTTAACTCAGCAGGGCAGCAGCAGTTCACAGTAGCCCCGCTCAGGGGTCCCTGGGGGGCCAGAATAATCAGAGTATGGGGCCCATGCAGCCTTCACGAACTGACCCTCCCCCAGCAATGGTTACCGCCCAGGTGGCATCCGGAGGTCACCCGTCCAAAGTTTTTGGCAGCAACCTCGTTTTTTTGAGGGCCCCTTTTTGAGGAACATGGAGAACATTGGTCTAAACCTGGGCTGAGCTGAATTAAGACATGTACGTAGCATTTTCTGGAAACTGAAAAGAGTAATGGAGTATTTTACTTTGATTTTATGATCAAGATGAGTTGTATGTGTGCATGTATAGGTTTGCCATTCAACACGTATTACTGGAGTCCATTTTACAAAAAAATATTTCAGTCTTTCTACTTTAAAATTTCACATTTAATTAAATGTGTTACCTGCTGTTTCTTTGTAAATTAACTAGCTATTTCTGAGTAAAAAAAAATATTTGTATTGGTGTACTAGCAAAAAAGGCTTTATTTAAAAAAATGTTTGTTAAAAAAATGACATTATCAGCATAACCGTTTGAGTTAATTGCACATGAATTTCACAATGGTTAGCAGCAGTAGAACTGCATGAACTCTACATGTTTGTGCAAAACCTGATGATCATGTTTTCCAGCATGATTCGAGAACATCTGACCTTATGTACAAAGTTCACAATTGTTTTGAATGTTACATAGGGTTAGGACTGTTCAGATTCTGAAAACTTTCTATTCATTTCTAGTTTAAGGGGATAGTTCACCCCAAAAGGAAAAATCTGTCATCATTTACTCACCCACATGTCGTTCCAAACCGTAATACTTTGAAAACACAAATGAAGATATTTTAATGAAATCAGAGCTTTCTGTCCCTCCACTGACAGCTACGCATCTACCACTTTGACGCTTCAAAAAGTTCTTAAAGAGATTGTAAAACTAATCCATATGAATTGAGCGGTTTAGTCCAAATTTCTGAAGAGACTAGATCGCTTTATATGATGAACAGATTGAATTTAGGATTTTATTCACATTTATCAGCGAACATAAACAGAAGCTCAACCGAACCTGCTTGATGAACAAGAACAAACCTCATTGGTTCTTGTGTGACTGGTCTGAGCGGGATTCGAACCAGCGTTTCCAACATGGGAGGCAGACACACTAACAAGGACTCTAAAGACCGCAGTCTCTATACTCTCAAAAATAAAGGTTCTTTATTGGCATCGATGGTTCCATGAGGAACTTTTAACATAGAATCTTTCCATTGCACTAAAGGTTCTTTAGAATTTTTTCATGTTTTTTTTTTATTTGGAAAAAATAAAAATGGTTCTTTCACTTAAAGGTTCTTTGGGGAACCAAAAATGGCTGTGATGCAGTCACGGCACCAATGTGGCTGGTCCTACTCGCACCACTTCAAACGGGATTCGGACCAACTTTTCCAGCATGGGAGGCGGGCACACTATCAAGGGCGCTAAAGACCGCAACCTCTAGCGTCAGTCTGGAGCAGTGTTGGGCTCATTACTCAAAAAATTTCATATATTACTCATTACTAGTTACTCCTTTCAAAAGTAATATTTTTACTTTACTTAATACTCCCGGCCAACAGTAATTAGTTACACTACTAGTTACATTACTTTTCCATTACACCCCAAAAAGTTCATCTTTGGCAGGGTGTTTTTCAACGAGTTTCATGTTGATGTGCTGTCGTAGAAGGTGTTTCAGGAGATTTGAGGTTGAGTTGATCGCAGAAGACAAAGACCATTTATTTGTGACATTGATGTTTTGGTCATCCTTTCTCCCTACAATATTAAAATAATGGCTGTATTTCCAGCCACTATATGATGTGAGCTTTTCCATCTTCTGACAAAGCTAGCTTGTTGCGTCGGTGACGTCACGTGCATACACACACAACAACAATTATGAAAATTGTTAGGGATGATTGGATTTTTTAATTGTCCAATAAAGTAACAAAAAGTAATTGTGACAAAAAGTAACTAGCCATTTTTTTGATGGTAACTGTAATATTATTACTTAAATGTTATAATACTAGTTACTAGGGAAAGTAATATTATTACTGTAACGTGTTACTAGTAACTGCCCAACACTGGTTTGGAGGGCCAGAAATATCTTTCATAAGAAGGTCTTACGGGTTTGAAACGACATGAGGGTGAGTAAATTATGACAAATTTTTCATTTTTGGATGAACTATTCCCTTGATAAGATTGTAACTCCATACATATGCTGCATCCATCCATGCATATGCATATTGTAACTCCATACATACACTGCAAACTAATACATATGACTATGAGTAACTCCATACATATGCATGTTACAATACCACTAGTACTTAAATGCTCATGAAACATCACATACCTATCTATACCCATTATGGAGAAGGAATAATATTTCAGCTGTCATTCACTCTCAAATCCCCTGACAAGGATCTCATGTCTCAATATTGCTTGTAGTTTGAGCCTTTAACTCAAATTCCTCTGGCACAACTGGTGTCCATACGAGAGCTTCCCAGGGAATCCCACTTTTATCCAAGGCTTTGGATCAGTTTTAGTCTATAACACAATCTGTAAATATGTTCAGTGACATTGGACTAATGGACTTCAGGACCACTTTAAGCTTACTGTGGTATTCCACTCAGCACCACTAACTAATGTCCAGATGAATATGAACCAGACCTGTTGAGTGCTCGAATGAAGAGGTTTAACACAGTTTTCCTCTCTCTGGATCGCTCATGCTGTTGGAACAAATGGAGAAGGGTGCAAAATGTATGGTCAGAGACCACTAAACCCATTCATGATTTTTTCATTGCAAATGTTTTTCATTCTTGCTGCCAGAGACGGCGTTTGTGTTGGAGGTTGAAGGCTGTGAGGGGTCCGTGCTGTAACTGTGATGGCTTTAACTGCTGCTGCTCTGTGGTGCTCAACACTGTAAAAGTCCATCAGAATGGACTATAAAAGCCGCTGAAGTCACCACTCCTTGTACACCAGAACTCTTTGACACAGGTCGAACCTGGGAATGTCAACCATTACAACATGCCACAACTTCTCTAGCAGTCCAAATATGTTCACTCACTGCTGTTAGCACAATATTAAACACTGCAAACTAATACATATGAATATGAGTCGATAGGCCAATAGATATATGGATTGGGCTCAGTGACACTGTGCTCTTTTTCAAAAACAAATAAAAATGCAATATATATTATAACTAGTGCTGGGCAATTGACTAATTGCAATTAATCGCATCCAAAATAGTTTGTGTTTACATAATATATGTGTATAATTATTATGTGTATTTAAATACACACTCCATGTATATATTTAAGAAAATACTGTATATATATTTATATAATTCATCTTAAATATAAATATTTTATATATAAATATAACATATTTTTCTTTTTCTTATATATATATAGATCATGTTGCAAAAAGTCATGATATTTATTAATTAATATATATATATATATATATATATATATATATATATATATATATATATATATATATATATATATATATATATATATATACATACACACACACACACTGATCAGGCATAACATTATGACAGGTGAAGTGAATAACACTGATTATCTCTTCATCATGGCACCTGTTAGTGGGTGGGATATATTGGGCAGCAAGTGAACATTTTGATGTGTTAGAAGCAGGAAAAATGGGCAAGAGTAAGGATTTGAGAGAGTTTGACAAGGGCCAAATTGTGATGGCTAGACAACTGGGTCAGAGCATCTCCAAAACTGCAGCTCTTGTGGGGTGATCAACTTTGAGGGCAAAATGTTCACTTGCTGCCTAATATATCCCACCCACTAACAGGTTCTGTGATGAAGAGATAATCAGTGTTATTGGTGTATATTACAATTTGTGCACTCATATTTATTCAAGGTGTAAGAAAAATATATTGTCACTTTTTTATGTTACACCACATGAGCACTTATATTGAAAGTTGTCATGCAAATTGTAGTTTTGGTGTAATGTTTCTAAGAACTGTAAAGGCCTTTTCTAATTACATACACATTCAGATACATATAATTGTTAAATTACACCCAAAATCAAACTATTGCCTATCGGCTCATCCTGATTGGAATTTCTACCACAGGGAAGCAATTGACACATTATGCATGGACGAAATGTAAATGAAGGAAAGCTTGACCAGCCATTCTCACCTTAATCTCTCCAAATGTATGATAATGTCAGCAAAACCCTGAAATCTGCACATCCCTGTCTCCTGCCTATGTTTACCGCGTCAATATGTAAATGCAAGTGAGGGTTCACACTGGGTGACAATGGCTCCAATTAGGAAGGTAAAAGGAAAACAAACAAACAAGCATTTCACTTTGAAGAGATTCCCAATCTTCACCCAACCAGACCATGAATGACTATCAGTCGTTCTGCATTACAAATGGGTGATCTCAGACTTGTGTAGCAAGCAAAGCTGGCAAGATGCTCAGAGAAATACAACTTTCTGATGGTGACTCCGTTTGCACTGAAGTTGGAAATATGGAAGTTTATGGGAGAGGAACTGGCTCTGGAATGCATCTTTAGATCACAGAACTGGGGTGGGCTTAAAAGCTCCTTAGAGAAAGTGTGTGCGATTCACAGCCAAAGGTCACATTCCCTGGCTTTAGACTGGAATAATTAATATTTATAAGGGTTTAATACCAGTTAGACATGCTAACTAACACTCCCACACTCACACTCCTCGTGCCATTCATCTAATCGTGTCCTAGAAGAATGGTTTTGTAGTTATGTGGCTTTTCACCGCAAAACTGTTAGAGGAATCATAACGATTGACAACTTCACAGAAATACAAATCTTTAAAAATGTGAGGAAGACCGTCTGCCGTCCAATACTCGATTATGATCCCATAGTGGGGTTCTCATTTATCCATAAATGCTGGAGAACGTTTGTTGGAGAAGGATTTTTTTTAATGGCAAATTGATAAAATGGTAAAGTTATTGGGACTAATAACAGTAAAGTCAGCTGCACTCGTTTTATGGCTGAATTTAATTACCATCAAAGTTTGAAACATCAGAGAAACAATAATGTGTGTGTATAAAAATGTAATATGTCTATGGTAAGCCCCCACAAAACATATATGTGTCCGTATATGTGTCTCTGTGTGCCCATGTGTGTCTGTGTGTGTGTGCCTGTGTGTGTGTCTGTGTGTGTGACCGTGTGCCCATGTGTGTGTGTGCCTGTGTGTGTGTCTGTGTGTGTGTGTCCGTGTGTGTGTGTGTCCATGTGTTTGTATCTGTGTGTGTGTCTGTGCGCCCATGTGTGTGTGTCTCTGTGTGTATGTGTTTGTGTGCCCATGTGTGTGTCTGCATGTGTGAGTGTGAGAGAGTGTGTGTGTGTCTGTTTTTCCATGTATGTATGTGTGTGTGTGTCTGTGAGTGTGTGTGTCCATCTGTGTGTGTGTCTGTGTGTGCCCATGTGTGTGTGTGCCCATGTGTGTGTGTCTGTGGTTGTGTGTCTTTGTCCATGTTTGTATGTGTGCGTGTCTGTGTGTCCATGCGTGTCTGTGTGTGTGTGTGCCCAAGTGTGTGTGTCCATGTGTGTCTGTGTGTGAGTGTGAGAGAGTGTGTGTGTTTGTCCATGGGTGTGTGTCTGTGTTTGTGTCTGTTTTTCCATATTTGTATGTGTCTGTGTGTGAGTGTGTGTGTCTGTGTCCATGTGTATGTGTATTTGTGTGTGTGTCTGTGTGTGTGTGTGTCTGTGTTTATATGTGTGCATGTCTGTGTGTGTGTGTGGCTGTGTGAGTGTGAGAGTGTGTGTTTGTCTGTGGGTGTGTGTGTGTTTGTCTGTGTGTCCATGTTTGTATGTGTGTGTGTGTTTGTCCATGTGTCTGTGTCTTTGTCCATGTGTCTGTGTCTTTGTGTCCATATTTGTATGTGCGTGTCTGTGTGCGGCCATGTGTGTGTGTGTGTGAGTGTGAAAGTGTGTGTGTGAATGTGTCTGTTTGTCCGTCGGTGTGTGTCTGTGTGTGCATGTGTGTGAGCATGTGTATGTGTGTGTGAGTGTGTGTGTTAGCATGCGTGCGTATAAATCATACCAAGTGATGTTTTTTGAAAATGTAAAAATGCATGTAGTTTTCTGTGATGGGTAGGTTTAGGGTTAGGAGATACAGGAGAATATGCAGTTTGTAAAGTCATTATGTCATTATGAGGTCACATTGGACATTGGTCTATTTTCCAGGGGAGGATGTTTCTTTGATACAAATTCCATTAGCGTCCAGTGTCGGGGTAGATTTACTTTCAAGAGTGGAGCACAAAAAGTGTTTGTCAGTATCCTGAGATTATTAACATAATTGAGATTAGTGGCGATGAGGGTTGTCTTCTTAATAAACACATTGTGGGCATTATTACGGGGCATAAAAAGGGATGGGACGGTGGATGATGGAAACCCCGCGGCGCAGCAGCACTCATCTGCCGCAGTCCCAGCATCCTGCAGCCCGCAGCGCCGTGAACTAAGCTAACCTGATTAGCGGCACGCATCGCTCCTATGCTTTGTGTGTGTGTACGTTTTGTCGCTGACCCAGGCGGGAGTTCAAATGCGATTACGTCCCCGTGAACAGAGAGGGAACCACGAGAACGCTCTCCAATGGCCGCGCAACAATCGCAGAATGAGGGGGGACATAATGAGCCTGTCCGGTGCGCTTCTGACATTCTTGAACATGCTCAAAAAGACAAGAGTGGGAACTGATCGGCAGAAAAAGGAGCCTCAGAGGAAGAAAGAGAAAGATCAAACCTTCATGCCCTGTTATGGCTCATAAAGGGCACATCACAGGAGGAGCACAGTGTCATTATCTGAGATAGAGGAGATGAGGCCCACGCCTGTTCGGACTGAATATAAATATGCACATTCCCATGCCAAACAATACCCACATCTCAATGCCTGCAAGAGAGTCCCAGTTTACAGCTGTCAGAGCGTTTCATTACATAACTCGCACTGTACCGCCACAGCCAACTATTATAGAGTTGTAATGCAAAAACACACATTTTGTGTTCCCACCCACTCATAATACAATATCAAGATGCACAATTGTGCAAACAAAGACTTCCTTTGGAAGACAGGTGTTCAAAACAACAGTCAGAAGGTAAATAAAGGGTAAATAAAGCAGCAGCTGAACTCTGAATCTTGGTAATTAGACCAATGGTTTGAACAACAGCCTCAGGTGCAGATTTGAAACGGTCCCATCAATTTGGAGTATCCTGCATAGATCTTCACTACAGTTAGTGTGAGTCATAATGTATATTAGCTCTTCTTTATTCTTATCAAGAGCACCTGTACTTGATATATGACTCACATAGCAAAGTAAACAAGCTCCTTTCACCGTTTGTTATGCTTTGTGTAAAAGAAAAACCATGGTGAATGTTCTCCACACTTAGCAAACTTCCTTTTTAAACAAAGAAGAATTACTCCCTTTAACTACGCAGCATTTATTCAGATTCATATAAACCCGAATGCAGTGCACACAATAAAAACCGTGCAGTTTGCTTGAGATCTAAAAGGCTGATTGTCCTGGAGGCTTTGGCCCGCATTTCTAACAACAGTATCCCCGGTGCTTTTCCAGGTTATTCAAACAGTTCATTATAAACTATCAAGGAACGGTCTGCATTCTTTAAGCAGCCAAGGCAAAACACATGCAAAATTATGCAAATGTGCAGCCTGGAACGTGCCACAACCGCTTCAACATTTTTATGAAGGGTCAAACAAAAGCTGGCCTTCGTCTTCCTTTCTGCTTTCGTTATGCCTGAGGCGCGCCGGTGGTATTGCATTTCCTCAGCCACACAGTCAAATCCATGCTCTAAATGAATTCTACTGAGAGAGGCCTGTATTTCATTTGAGTCCAGCTGAAGATAATCTCTCACATCACCACGACGGGCGGTGCTCACAAGATCTGAGGTCTGAGAATCACTGATATTATATAAAAATTTGTATGGTTTAAAGGGAGAGTTCAACTATTTACTCACTCACTCTCATGTCATTCCAAACCACTTTCGTTCTTCTCCAGAACACAAAGGAAGAATGTTTCAACTGTTTTTGCCCATGCAATAAAAGTCAGTGGGGTCCAAAAAACTCGGTAGCACTTTATTTTACAGTCCTGTGAAGATTAGGCAAATTAGTCTGGTGACGTAGGACTGCGCGCGACTTTCCAGTTCCTGCTGGATTTCGTCCTGAACCTCGTCGTCGGCCCATCTGACGTATTTTTTAAACTCCGTTGTTGATTCGAATAGCAAACAACTCTTACTGCACGCACCACAACAGACTTTTAAAAATTGTGTTTGAAATAAAATGCTGCGTGAACTCTGAAATCTGTTCAGCATCAAAGTCCCACCCTGGAAATTTCCTGAACTTTGAAAAAGTGCTAAAGAGTAAATCATCCCTTTAACACTTCCATAGTGTGTGCTAGACTCTTGCTTCCTTCAAGACACCACTCCCAAGTTACTGATTGCAGTAAAACAGTTTATTAGCGGCCAGCGTGAAGTCACTTCAGAGTCAGACACAGCAGAGCAACTCAGAAAATACACATTTATACCTTGCAGATTAAGTTAAAAATACTCAAGTTGCATGAGACACTGTAAACCCTAACACTCAAAATAATTAATTGGTCTGAGTAGAGCCAACTCAAATTAAACAATTTAGTTCAATCAAATTAACTTTTGTGAGTATTTAGAACTTTCTTTTTCTTTTGAGTTCACAAAACTGACACATTTTAAGTAATCTGAATTGTTTCATTGTTTGGAGTTTTATGAACTTGTTTCTTTTCATTTAGACAGACTTAAATTTAACCAAAACTGGGCTGGGATTTCTATTTCCCAGCATGCTTTGCCATGACACTCAAAAGGGAGTAAAAGTTCAAATTAAGTGTTATATAATGTTTTTGTGCAAGATTAAGTCATTGATAATGACAAGTTCTGCTTACTTAAACTTTAAATGTCTTAACTTAAAAATTTTTGAGTTTTGCAAACTTATTCGGGTTTACAGTGTACCCATACCACCAAACCTGACCTTAACATTACCCATATCCCACCTCAATAGCAGCAAAAGTGTTTTGCAATACAACAAAAACACATTAAGGTACATTCTACCTAACTAAATTTAAGTATATAGTGTTAAATACACAATACAAAGCATGGCCATGAAGCTCATTTCCTTCCTTCCAAAGTCAAAGACTGAATGATGTATGTAAATACAGTCTGGAGACGACGGGGCTCTTGAATATCGGGGGCGCAGACAGAGAGCTATGAAGATTTATCAGGTCACCTGGGGCACACTGACAGCCTTTGAGCAGGACATTCAAATGGCTGTTGGGAGAAGGAGCAGGTGATAGCGCTCTCCAGCCCCCTCTCCCAGCATGCTCATATTGTGTGTGTGTGACAGAATGCGAGTGCTCTTTGTATGTCTACCTCAAGACAGGGGAAAAGAGGGTTACAAGGGCATTCAGAAGCAAATGAGCAGAGAACCGGCGTCCAGAGACTGTCAGAGACAGCGAGAGAGCAGTGCGAGAATCTAAAAGCAAGAGTAAAGCAGTGTCGTTTGTCAACTTACCGTCTGATGTCTATGATATTCATGGATGGTGTTGTTAAATCAGATGGTCCCATGAGAAAAGAGCTCAAGTGATTCCCCTAGAAACCAATGAGATTAAATGGAAAATTTTCTCCTGAGAAATATGCTTAAAATCAAATGAACTGAGCTATGATATTATAATTGGCTAATTTTAATTATTTAATTTAAGAAAAAACCAATTCAGAGCTACAGCGATATTAATATTTAAAATAATTTAACATTGAACATTATTATACAATATACATTGTGTATTATTATACTATTAATGTCTTTATGGTCCCACGCCTTAGATTAGGCTACACATATTCACTATTAACTAGTAGTTTTCCCCCAATAAAGTCCTAATATATACAGTACCGGTCAAAAGTTTGGAAACAATTACTATTTTTAATGTTTTTTCAAGCCTGCATTTATTTGATCAAAAATACAGAAAAAAACTGTAATATTTTGAAATATTATTACAATTTAAAATATATGCTGATTTGATACTCGGTTATTATCAGTGTAGGAAACAGTTTGTGAAATCTGTGATACTTTTTTCTGGATTCATTGATGAATAAAAAGTTAAAAAGAACAGAATTTTTTTTAAAATAGAAATATTTTCTAACTTTTCTATCTTTTCTATCCTGTGAATCCCGGAAAAAGTTTCACAGGATATAAAAAAAATATTAAGCAGCACAACTGTGTCCAACATTGATAATAAATCTTCATATCTGAATGATTTCTGAAGGATCATGTGACACTGAAGACTGGAGTAATGATGCTGAAAATACAGCTTTGATCACAGGAATAAATGATATTTTAGAGTATATTAAAATAGAAAAACATTATTTTAAATTGCAATAATATTTCACAATATTACAATTTTCTGTATTTTTGATCAAATAAATGCAGGCTTGATGAGCAAAAGAGACTTCATTCAAAAACATAAAAAATAGTAATGCTTCCAAACTTTTGACCGGTACATCAAAAGGAGGAATTCACAATTCTCTCACAGAGCACTAGAAAACAGTGATCAAAATTATCATATTGTTATTGATAGATTGAAATATTCTGATGAATGGATTGGGAAGATGACTTTTGGGATCTAATAAAGGGGATCACATCTGTTGACAACACATCATGTTTGTTTCACATTAATGTCAGAATATAACATCATGCCCAGCATGGCAACAATATTTAACAAATTGCAATACACTGAAAACTTCAAATGCAAATGGGATTTCCATTTAAGACCACCATGGCATTGTCAGGATGACTGGAAAACAAGATGGATGATTCCATTCCTCCATTCTAATTGGCTTTGAATGTTCTAATTCTCCATCTGGCCCTTTCGGAGGTGACAACGTAAACAACATTCCTAGAAGAAAGTGAACGGTGGCAACCCTGACTGGGAGAATGGGCCTGCCTGATCAATCAGCCAACACTGATCCCCTTTAGCACATGTGTAAATATGGCCTGTGTGCCTCTGCATGAGTGTGTGTTTAGTTTGCATGTGTGTATGTGTTGGGGGGTAATGATTGGGGAAAATTCAATGACCATGTTCAGGGGGTGAATTTTAGGTGGTGTCGAAACTCCTAATTAAGGCTTGAACCCTACTAATGAAAGTCCAAACAAAAGGAGAGATAGATAGATAGATAGATAGATAGATAGATAGATAGATAGATAGATAGGGGATGGATGGATGGATGGTGAAAGCAAGGAAGGAAAGATAGATAGATAGATAGATAGATAGATAGATAGATAGATAGATAGATAGATAGATAGATAGATAGATAGATAGATAGGGGATGGATGGAAGGAAGGAATTAAGGAAGGAAGGAAGGAAGGATGATAGATAGATAGATAGATAGATAGATAGATAGATAGATAGATAGATAGATAGATAGATAGATAGATAGATAGATGGATGGATGGAAGGAAGGAAGGAAGGAAGGAAGGAAGGAAGGAAGGAAGGAAGGAAGGAAGGAAGAGTGGATGGAAGCAAGGAAGGAAGGAAGGAAGGAAGGAAGGATGGATGGATAGATAGATAGATAGATAGATAGATAGAGAGGGGATGTATAGATGGATGGAAACAAGGAAGGAAGGATAGATAGATAGATAGATAGATAGATAGATAGATAGATAGATAGATAGATAGATAGATAGATAGATAGATAGATAGATAGATAGGGGATGGATGGATGGATGGATGGTGAAAGCAAGGAAGGAAGGAAAGATGGATAGATAGATAGATAGATAGATAGATAGATAGATAGATAGATAGATAGATAGATAGATGGATGGATGGATGATAAAAGGAAGGAAGGAAAGATGGATGGATGGATGGATGGATAGATAGATAGGGGATGGATGGAAGGAAAGAAGGAAGGAAGGAAGGATGATAGATAGATAGAGAGAGAGAGAGGGGATGTATAGATGGATGGAAACAAGGAAGGAAGGATAGATAGATAGATAGATAGATAGATAGATAGGGGATGGATGGATGGATGGATGGATGGTGAAAGCAAGGAAGGATAGATAGATAGATAGATAGATAGATGGATGGATGGATGGATGGATGGATGGATGATGAAAGGAAGGAAGGAAAGATGGATGGATGGATGGATAGATAGATAGGGGATGGATGGAAGGAAGGAAGGAAGGAAGGAAGGATGATAGATAGATAGATAGATAGATAGATAGA
>CM077193.1:4168143-4203143 GCA_039654625.1 Rhinogobio ventralis | reverse complement strand
GGATGGAAGGTTGGATGGATAGATAGATAGATAGATAGATAGATAGATAGATAGATAGATAGATAGATAGATAGATAGATAGATAGAGAGGGGATGTATAGATGGATGGAAACAAGGAAGGAAGGATAGATAGATAGATAGATAGATAGATAGATAGATAGATAGATAGATAGATGGATGGATGGATGGATGCAAGGAAGGAAGGATAGATTGATAGATAGATAGAAGAAAGGAAGGATAGATTGGGTGATAGAAGACAGTTGGGTGATGGGATCCCACAAGACATTTGCATTATGCAAGATGAACCTCAACCAATTGCATGAAAAATTCCTTTAAAAAGTCAAACCCCTTTAATTTAAGTCGACACCACAGAATAATGTATAAAATAAAGCTTTTAAATTTAAAATATTTCCTAAATCTTCAGAGGAAAGGAAGTGTTGGGGGTTTGTCTACTATGTTTGGTCTTCACATTAGTCTACACGGGTCCAAAAATTCGTATTACTCGAACCCGAAGAGACCCATAATGTGCTACACTGATTGTGATGCATTACAATCCTTGCCAAGAAAAAAGTTCTATCCATGTTATTCCTCTCTTGTTATTCCGAGCATGCTTAATTCACTCATCATTTCAGCTGTAAAAGTCCACTTTATGTCACGGTGACGGAAGACAAATGTGACTTTGCAGATTTGCATTTCGACTCGAGTTAACTTGCATAATAACTTTGACTGTTTGCCCTTTTGAACTAATAATGATTGCTCGTTCGGTGCCATGTCTGTGAGCCGAGTCTGACCACCAAAACGTTCCGATTAAACAAGACGGTTCATTCATATTATTTTTTAAATCATTACAGTCACTGCGGAAGCTCTGGTTGCCATAGAAACATGGCGCGCGTTAGCTGGAGCAACCTGAAATATGAGCTTTTTTACGCAATTTGAGCGTCATAGAAAACATTTATGTGACACTTCACCTGAGATTTTGTTGCTGATTTGAAATAAATTATTTCAATATGAGTACATTATAACCGTGCGCTTGCATTTAATCTCCCCGCTTTGCTTCTAACGGCTGAGAGAGAGAGCGAGAGAGAGATCGCTCGTGTTTTTTTCTTTTTTAAACCTTATTTCCCGGCTCACACTTTTCTTATCCTAATTTTACAAGTTGCAAGTTACAAAAAACACACAAGCCGTGCTGACTGACTCTGATCACGGCCAGGTGTTCTCCAAGTCCGATCGACTCGGGTATTACACACAATGTTAAACAGACCCGGGACCCAGTAATAGATTGGGACCCGACCCGGACCCGGCTGACCATTTAAAATATAGACCCGAACCCGTACGGGTGCCGGGTCCACGGGTCTCGGGTGCTCTGTGTAGACATCTACTTCACATGGCCCTCGGCAGCCAGTCCTGCTGCTGATGTGCCATCTCTTCCAAGGACCTCTATTATGCGCTGGGTTTTTTCCTTTTCTCAATGCCCTTGGCCTCAATACATGTAAAGGCCTGACGCAGGCCACCCCTGCACTGCGGCAGAACCCTGTTTCTCTTCATTTGCGGATCACTAAACAGGACAATCACTCTATCCATCTTTTCATGGGCTATTGTGGTGCCCCCCTGCCTTCAGAAAAGGGTCCCTTTCAGTGGGGAACTTTTTTTTTTTCTTGTTCGATCTTTCCTTTCCTTTTGATGGGTTTTCTTGGGAGTGGGTGGGGAGGATTTTGATGGTGTAAAAGCCCCCCCCCCCCCCCACAAACTTTGTGTCTGTTATTTCTAGGGCATTTTTTAGCACATATCAAAGATTTGAAGAGGAGTCAAGACTTCAAAGCCGAAGATGGTCTTAGTGTGACAGTGACCTCCCCCAACTCAACGATCGAAGTTGGATCAGAGGTCAGACTTTGGGGACAAATGGTTATATATTGACTAGTAGGCCAAAATAACCCTCCATGGCGACACTTTAGGCATTCTACTAACTGTAAGTAACTTTGCAACTACATGTTGACTAGCTCTCATTAGAGTATTAGTAGATTAGTAGTAGGCTGTAATGTAGTGTGTAATGTAATGTAGATGCAAAGTTACTTATAATCAGTAGACTGTCTGTTGGGGAGCATCAAAATAAAGTGTTAGCCGATATTAAAGCTGCAGTCCGTAACTTTTTTGGGTTAAAAATGATCCAAAATAAATTTACATAACCAGCCAGTGTTCAAAACTATCTGCTTACCTTAGCTCAATTTACAACGGTAAACTTGTAATAATGTTTTTAATTCCAGTGGTACTGGTGGATTTCCTCGGGAAATTCGAGCATATCTTTGCACATAAAGAAGGTGTCCCGGCTAGTAGGCTATATTGCGTGTGAGGATGTTGGAGGTGGAGATTTATATCCTTTTCTCACAGCACTTGATATAATTAAACTTATCAATTTAATGGTGGATCCAGAAAGGTTCAAATGACAATCACCAGTGACAACTGGAGATTCACCCGTTGTAAAATGCAAGACTTTGGACTTCGGAGTGGCTACAGAAGAAAAAAAAACTGCACCAGGCCCATGTGAAAACAAGGATAAAAAGGGCTTTTGAAAGGTGGCGTGAACTCCGTGTTTCGAAGGGGGACAGGTAAGACATTTCAACGGTTAAATTATGTAACAGTAGCACACTTGTTTGCTTAATTTATACCGTTACAGAGTTTTCTTTTTTGTGCAATTCACCTCTAATCCACATTAATTTGTTGTATGACAATTAGAAATTAGACTGCACAGAAATGGAAACTGAACTACAGGTAACCCTAATACACATTAAATGCAGTCACGCAATGCTGATGTTGTTAACATTAACAATTTGAAAACAGTATAATTTGCACGGTTTGACGTGATATAAGATAAGTGATCGTTAGATTTAATCATCGTGATTTATCGCAAAGCTTTTTTCCCTTATTTCTTCCGAACAAAAGTGGATGTTAGCTACTTTCTTGTTCAGATGACATTTTCCGGTGAAAATTCTTATGTTGGTCATACTTTCAAAAAGTAGAATCTGTGATTCCAAATGACAGTATCCACACCGGCACGGTGACTGACAGCCACACATTCTCCTCAAAACATTGGATTCATCCGCGCTGTGCCGTGCCGAGGCACAATTCACGTAAAGTTGATAATTCCACGAATAACTGCTAATGCAGATTTCGAACAGAGATGGCGACAAAGAGGAAAAACTACGGACTGCAGCTTTAAGCAGACCGTCTACTAATACTCTAATGACTGCTAATTGACATGCAGTCCCAGACAGCAACATAGTGTCGGCCTAGATCCGGCCCACATCTGGTACACGTGGAATCCACACATACCAGACGTGGGCCGGATCTGGGCCGACACTATGTTGCTTTTTTGGGTGGACCACTGAAATAAAGTGTAACCACATTCATTACTTTAAGTTAAAGGGTACATAACACACACAGTTTCTGCCAGTCTCATCTTGAGTACCTATAGAGTAGTATTGCATCCTTCATATCTCCCAAGAGTCTTTAGTTTATCATATTTATAAAAGATAGATACGCCGTACAGATTCTTTCAGAAAACAGCCAAGCTCGCGCAGGCGTGCAATGGGCGGAGCTAAAGAGCACACACACACACAAAATACATCATGGCATTATCCCTGGATAACTTTCGATTCACTATACGTTCATGTTGTTTACATTATATGCACTTGCGCAACAAAACACTTTTTTTGTTGATGCAGTTTCACTCACCGCCCGCGGTTTCATGACCGGAAACAAACTAACACACTTGCAGCTCCGGAAAAACAAACTGCATCCACTGTTTCCTTAACGCTGGGTTATTTGGGAAGCAGAACAACCAATTATTTCCCTCACAACCAAACACACACTTCTTTAGTGACATTGTTGATTTTGTGGTCTAAAAACAAAATGACAGCGTTGCCGACAGCTCCCGTAACCTGAACGAAGCTCATTGATGGACGTGCTCTTGCTTTCGCTTTGGTTGACGTGTGTGTGTGCACTCAACCGGCAGGAGTGCCCATACAAGGAATTCCACCTTTTATGACATCATACAGGGCCATACTTGTTTGAATCCTGAAGGAGTGTATTTGGCACACATACATCCAACTCGTTTTTTGAAATTTTGGGCATGTTTAACATGAGAATCCAGCTCTTTAACAGTGTAAATAAGTCAGAATGCATGAAATAACATTAGACCCCCCCCCCCCCCCCCCCCCCCTAAAGATTCTGAATCACTGCGTTTTAAATGGCAACTTTGCATATTCTATATTCACTATAACTCTTTACAAACAGCGCAACTAACCATTCTAACCATACACTGTTCGTAAGTGAGATTAGACTTATGTATGTGCTTATGTGATCTGCAAATACACATTTATTAGCATTCTTAAATATAGAATTGTCAGATAAATGGGCTAAAGCAAAGTACTGCTTTAGCAAAGCGGGAATTCTTTGAAGAGGCTCTCAAATCCTAATCTCATGGGCAAGCATTTGCACTAGAAGACGGTGCATTGTCTGTGATCTGGTCACTGAAGAGGCTTTTCTGCAGTGCAAGGTGACCCCTCGTGCCCCTGTCAACACCCACCCAGCAAATTACAGACTTAAGTCATACAATTATGCATATATGATAGCATGCATTCCTCACTTGATCGGAGGATGTAGCCAATGAAATGCAGTGCTACTGTATGTAGTGAATTAGTGCAAGACTTGCCCCTTGAACCAACAGATACTTCTGGTGTCAAATAATGGGCATGGGATAATGCTTCCTCTATGTATGTGCATTGCCATATCTCCAAAGACCAAGGGTCCATGCACCCAGTTATTATCTTAACAGACTGTCTTTGTTAAGATGATCAGAAAGCTGAACACAGACATGTTTTAAGGCTTCTGGAGAGTTACATAACACCCCCAAACCATCTACTAAAAACATGAATTCATTGTATATCATGCATAATATCGAATCCCCAAAAATCAACATTGTGCACAATGCATTTATTGATTAAAATGCCATGAAAGAGTTCAAAATGTCTATTTTCTTATTTGAGGTTGACTCTTCCACTCTGCATGGGTGTTGGGAAATCAATTTGCTTCCATTTGGCATCACATTCATCTTCATCACCATTAGTGAAATAAAAGGTAGCCACTGGGCGAGAGTGCACTGGCTTTGGGATCGGAATGGATCCTGTCAACAAAGAGGTTTTGGGGGCTGAGACTTCACTTGGGCCTCATTTGACTTGATTGGCTGTTTTTTCTGGAAATTTTGTTAGTTCTGCTCAAAAAATGTGCAGAAGAGCATTCCGGAAGTGGTGTGAAATGATTGCAGAACAAAACAAGGGAATCTTTGGATTATATCATCATGATTATCTTGCAGAAAAAAGGGGAAGCCTCCATCCTTCCTTTCTTCCGAATTTAGAAATCAGCTGTGAAGGAACACTTTTGGGTCCTGAAAGTACTTTGTGAATAGGCTGTGTGTCAAAAGTGACTTGTTGTATACTTTAAAATGCCAAAACATGGTCATTACGTCTGAAAATGTACTTATTATATTATTCAATTCAGTTCACATTTCTTTGTATAGCGCTTTATCACAATACATATCATTTCAAAGCAGCTTTACAGATAATGCATGCATCTACATTAGAATTTAGAGTCAGTTTAATGAAAAAAACTGATTTATTTATAGTATTGTTTGTCAACTCTGTTACTGTCAACTATGTTACATACTGTCAACACTATTACTCTACCTTGGTAACAGAGTTTGACGGTAACAGGATTGACAATTTTAAACTTTTAGCCTAAAACTCCACTTGCTAGCACGAATGCTAAGAGCTCATGGCACTAATGAAATCATGATTAAAAGACAAAACACAACAATAGTAGCTATACTAAGTCAAGAGTAAATCTAAAGTAAATTATCAAGTACTCTCTACAGCTCTTTTGGTTACACTTTATTTTAAGGTGTCATTGTTACAGTGTAATTATATATTTAAGTACTGAGTAATATTGATTAACTACATGTACTTACTATAGGGTTAGGTTGAGGGATATTTGCATGTAATTATGCATAATTTACTATTACCCTGGTAAGTACATGTAACATTGTGTAACAATGACACTGTAAAATAAAGTGTTACCGCTCTTTTTTAGTCACTAGAACTCTTGTGTAAGTGAACTATACTAACTAAGCATTTGTCAGTACAACATACTATTCCTATTTTATTTTACTTTACTTAGTTTTTTTTAAGGCAATCAGTTTGCATGCTTTTTTATGTAAGTCTAACTAATTAGATTTTACAGTGTAGGTAACCAGTGTAGAAATTGATGTTATATGATCATATTTTCTTGACCTAGTGAGAACTCTAGCAAGCTCCATTTTGGACAAATTGTAGCTTGTTTATTGAAGATGCAGGACAACCAGCTAGTAATGAATTACAGTAATCCAGTCTAGAGGTCAGGAATGCATGAACTAGTTTTTTTTTTTTTTGCATCAGAAACTGATAACATGTTCCATAGCTTAGAGATGTTTCTGAGGTGGAAAAAGGCTGATAACATATGAAATATGATACGAAAGACAAGTTGCTGTCAGATATAACACCCAGGTCTTTTACTGTAAAAGGGATGAAGTAACAGTACAGCTTTCTAAATGCTAATTGTATTCTAAGCGATTCTGTGTACAGGTTCTTGAATAAGTAATACCTCAGTCTTATCCGAATTTAATAGAAGAAAATTACAGGTCATTGAATATTTTATATCTTTAACACACTTGGATTTTATCTGGTCGTGATGAAATGTGACCCTGGACCACAAAGCCAGTCATAACGGGAATTTTTTATGTTATGATAGGACAATATTTGGCCGAGGTACAACTATTTGAAAATCTGGAATCTGAGGGTGCAAAAAAAATCTCCTTTATTGAGAAAATCTCCTTTAAAGTTGTCCAAATGAAGTCCTTAGCAATGCATATTAATACTAATAATACATTTTTGATATATTTACCTTAGGAAGGGTCACAAATGTATAACAGGGTTATGTACCTATTCATCTTGGATACCTGTGATATGTTTTTTTTATAAAGATTTTATCATGATGGTGCAAAACATCACGACTCTTCATCACAAAGTCCTGTTCATCATCTCTATTTTACAATATTGTAGATTCTCAATTTATTGACATTCCAAGCTGTTGTGCCATACACACATTTAAATTTGAGATCACAATGAAAGCACCTGAATTGAATGCTTGTGTTCAAGTAAGCATCCCATCCCAAGAGCTAGAGATTACCTGTTGTTTGCTACAGGACGGACAAGATCAGTACTTGTACACCTGAGGGCACAGGACAAATAGCCAGGGCTTACTGAGAGGTAATATGTGGTAAGAAGGCCGAATGCTACAGAAGAGGAGAGAGCCTGCAGGTAAAAGTGATAGGTGGAGAGATTAGCTCAAGTGATTGATGACCAGCAATCTGCTCATTAGGTAGCCATTAGCTGCACGCTAACATCTGAGCATTGCAATACTGCTACGAGTACAATTTGTTTATTTATTACCTGATGTATTGCAGGCTGCTGTATAGTAATACGATGAATGTCACATTTCCTGAAAGAGATACAACTGCAAATTGCATAATCGTGCATGGTACAGTTTATGTGCCCTTGCCATTGACATGATGGAGTGTCAAACTAAAGATATAAATGATCCAAAGTTGGGGGAGGAGATGGGCGCTTATTGGTAATAGACCGACACCCTGTTTGAATCCTTGAAAAAAGATAGTCCTTTGTCTGGCTACTTTTGTTTCTTAATCTCAGTGCTCACCAGGAGTCGTTTGCCTCTAGGTAGCCAGAGAGAGTTATTTATTGTGTCCTCATCCCTACATTCATACGCAGGCATCCACATTCACCCTAAACCTCCCTGATGGTTAATGCGCTTAAGACTCCACCTGAACATTACCTGCTCTTTTGTTATATTTTTAAATCCTTTAACAGCTGTTTTTAGGGAGAACCTTAGGGTGTATGTAGATTACAGCTGTGCCTATATATATATATATATATATATATATATACATACAGTGCTGATTGAAAGTTTGTGAACCCCTTGCAGAATATGTGAAAATGTGAATAATTTTAACAAAATAAGAGATCATACAAAATGCATGCTATTTTTTATTCAGCACTGTCCTGAATATTGTACATAAAAGAGCTTTACATATAGTCCACAAGACAAAAAAATAGCTGAATTTATAAAAATGACAAAAATGTTCAAAAGTTTACACCCCCTTGATTCTTAATCCTGTGTGTCGTTGCCTTGATGATCCACGGCTGTTTTTTGTTTTTGTTTCGTGATGTTGTTCTTGAGTCTCTTGTTTGTTCTGAGCAGTTAAACTGACCAACGTCCTACAAATTCTTCAGTTTTCCAGCATCTTTTGCATATTTGAACCCTTTCCAGCAGTGACTGTATGATTTTGAGATCCATCTTTTTTACACTGAAGACAATTAAGGGACTCAAACACAACTATTAAAAAAGGTTCAAACATTCACAGATGCTCCAGAAGATATCTGAAACAAAATAAGAAAAATTTGGACATCTTCATCCTTTTCACCCCCGGCTCTTAATGCATTGTGTCTGTAAACATGTAAACGTTTGTATGTAAACATCTGTTATGTAAAATATCCTATTCAGGACAGTACTAGATAAAAAAAATAACATGCATTTTGTATGATCCGTTATTTTGTTAAAGTTATTCACATTTCCACAGATTCTGCAAGGGGTTCACAAACTTTCAAGCAGCACTGCATATATATGTATATTGTATACTCTCAGAAATAAAGGTACAAAAGCTGTTACTGGGGTAATGCCCTTTCAAAAGGTACAACTTTGTACCTAAAGAGTGCATATTAGTACCTCAATATTGGTACCAAAAGTGTACATATTAGAACTTTTTTAAAGGGTACCAAAATTATCAAAATTATTCAACCCCTATGAACTGCAAGAGCTTTTGCTGCTGAGAACAAAATTTTGTGAAAACAATTCAACAATGGCATCAGTGAAGGATTAGAAGTTTATTAATACACATTTGAGTGATTCTGAGAATGTAGCTGATGAAAAATGAAATTGACTCTAAACATGTACAAAATTATTCAACCCCCAAAAGTTCAATTTTGTGCATAATGTTTTATTCTTTATAACCTCCAGTTAACTGTCTGCAAGTTTCTGTCGCTTCTCTACTGCAATCTCGGCCCATTCCTCACTTGAACAAGCTTCCAGATCACTGATAATCTTTGGTTTTCACATTACCACTGCTTTCTTCAGATTCCACCAAATATTTCCACTCAAGAATGTTCTACGATTGATCCCTGAACTAAGCTGCAGTAGATTTGGATGCATACTTTGGGATGATCAGGAAAGTCCATTGATCATCAAGCTTCAGTCTCTACACCCAAGTCATCACCATCTTTGCCAAAATGGCTTGATACTTCAAAGAATTCATGATGTCCTTCATACAGTCAAGATTTTCACTTCCTGCAACAGCAAAGCACCCCATAATAAGACTGGACCGCCTTGACCATGGAGATGCTGTTCTTCTGCTCCCAAACGTCGCCTTTTTTGCACCCGACATCCACAGGTCAATCCAGATGAATTTTAGTTTATTCAAGTCAGTCTTTTATGTTCTTCTTGGTCAAGAGTGGCATTCGGCAAGATGTCCCAACATGAAGGCCATGCTTGTCTAGTGTTCTTCTAGTTTTCCTCCTTTCATCAGGTCATCTTGCAAGTCTTCGGGCATTAAATTGATGTTTTTTCTCAGTTGCTCTAATCAAATATTTGATTCCCCTGATTGATATTGTGCATTTCCCTCAATGGTTTTCTAGTACAAAAAATCTTAAACTTATGAATAAGGCTGCCAGCTGTGTATAGGAACTTCTTAGTGTTTTGGAAATCTTCTTGTAACCATAAGACTTTCGAATGTCTTTTGTGAGAGCTCTTTTGACTTGGTCATATTTGCTACTCAACTTTAGCACATGCATGAGCTAAATGTATGCATGTGTAACAGCACAAGCTAATTCAGTTTTGTTGTAGAGTTTCCAAAGGCTTAATTGTGACATAGTATTACAAAAAATCCTATAATTCAAAAGCATTACATTATATATTGACATTATCACTTTTAATTTGCCACTAATCTGTTATATTTTGATTGCAAATATAGGCTATACCATAAATGTAAAACTTTTCCAGTCATTCATGATTTAGAATGAACATAACTAAAACTAAAACCCTTTTTCCCACGTCTGTAAGACACCAATGCAATATTCCCTGATATTTCCAGGTTTTCATGACTGTGAGGGATGCTTAAAAATGTCAGTATAGCTTGCATTCATTGTGGGAGTTTAAAATGTTGGTCACTAAAACATGCTTAGCTAGGCTAAAGGGTCCTAAAAAGCTCAGTATAACACTCGAGAATGAGATCAATCTCATTTTCTCCTAAGCTATAGCACTATAGCATATGCTATAGCCTATATAGTGATCTTTTCAGTCACTTGCAATACCTTGCATCAGTAATCCTCACCAAACATTCAAAAACGTGAGACTAACATGTTCTCTAGTCTTTAAGAGTGAATCAGAACTTTAAATGTAGGCTACATGCGCTGTGTGCAGCTAAAAGAGAGCGAATGTGCACGCGCACTGCAACTTCCTATTGGTTTGCCGTATTTGCGGTAATAGAAATGCAAGTGAAAACTCACATGGTCGGCCATTCATTGTTAGCAACACTTCTGTAGCCCAACATAGCTTTCTGTCGTGTTGAAGTAGTTATTCACCGTTCAATTACAATAGTTTAGCTTCGAAACTTTCCTGAAACAACATTGTTATTGATAGGTGGATCTCAAAAAAAGGTCAAAATACTTTTTTAGGAATTTTTTGTGAGATAACAGCTCTTGTTTTTATTATTATTATTAATATAGTCTATATGTTACAAATTCCTCCAGTTGTTTTCTTGAAAGAGTAGCTATTCAACATAAGTGTTCAACATAAGTTCACAATATTTTACATATAGTAGTCTATTATGATGTAAAAGTACATAAATGTAAAATCACTTGTAAAAGTAATGTTTACATATATGCATTTTTTTGTTCTGATATGTACGCTTACAATAATCTTAATCTTAAAAATATAAGGTTACACTTTATTTTAAGGTGATATAGTTACATTGTACTGACTCAAATAAGTACTAAGTATAATAGCCTATAGCTATGTAATACTTACTATAGAGTTACGGTTAGGGTTTGGTTTAGGGTTAATTACTTGTAATTACTGTTATCAATAGCCTATAGTAAGTACATGTAGTAACGTGTAACTACATCACCTTAAAATAAAGTCTAACCAAATACAATATAATAATGTTCTAAGTAGCAAATGATCTCAAGATGGAAACTACTGTTTACTACAAGGCTTTTATGAATTAGGAATAAGTGTATCTCTTTATTTAACAAAATAATTAAAGAAAACAAACAGTGTAATGTGAAGAAGGTATTTCTTTGTCATTTCTAGCTTCTCTCTTCAACTCGAAAGTTTTTGACGCAACCAAATCCTACTTGTTTTACGGTACTGAAAATGGAATGTGTGGAATTTGTAAAGCTCCAATTCATCCTGAAGCGACAGCAGTGAGGCAGCGAGCTCTTTAAAGTGAGAGCGCCCCTATTTGATCAAACTCTATCAAACAATTTGTGTTGTGAACGCTTTGTGTGTGTTTAAACTCCATTGAGTATAGGCCTACTCTTTAAAAGGAGTTTGTTTAGGATTCTAAAACGCACAATGACGTCCTTTTATTGTATTTTCCGAAATATGTAATGTGCACTTTCTATCGAAACTTTAGGAATTATTAGTTATTAAGTATGGTTGACAAGGAGAAGGCTTTCCGTGATATATTCTATATTTTGTCCATTTGCACGAGGAGTTTAAGATGAAAGCTGGGGCCGCAGTTCTGCCTGGCAACTGGTGCTCTCGTTCATTGGCTTAGGCTAATTTGTGCTTCCTTCTTTTAGGATAACTTTTTTGTTCCACCACAGACCACACATTTTTCTTATACACACTCTTAAAAATGGGTGTTTTAGAATCAATGCCAAAGAACCTTCCAATCGGTTTTCTAATTAGTGTGAACGTTCTAAAAAATCTTTAGAACTCTTTTTCCACTATGGAACGTTCAAGTTTCTTTATGGAACCATCAATGCCCATAAATACAAACTTGCGAAACGTGTTGCGTAAAGTTATTGTGCCACTTGTGAGACGGACCCAATCTTTCAAACGATTGTCAGGGCAGAAAACGACTGTAAACATAGGCTTTGAAGATGAACTGAATGAAACTTTGGCTCATGCGCGCTACACTATAAGAGAGGGCAGCTGAGTTTCTTAACGCGACAGTGCGTTGGACACCTTGATTTGGGCTATTATACCGCCCCCTACCAATGCTTCTGCAATACACATCTTCGGACCCTTTTACCCCGTCTTTTCCACCCCCGATACCCAGCCTGCCCCCTGCACCCCCACCCCAGCCTACCCCCCTCGTCGCCCGGCATAGGACCTCCTATTTCCATAGTGCTAAAGGAAGGAGCCCAAACTCCAGAGAAGATAGTTCTTTAAGACTGATCCTCCGCCCTGAGCAGACAGCCTCTCGCGCGCTCTCACAGGCTCGCTGCTGCTTTGATCTTCCCTTAACAACAGTCACGTCATAGGGGAGTTTTGTCAAGCGGAGCTGCAGCGAGACTTTTAGAGGGTTCAGCAGAGGCAGCAAAGCATCCACGGGACCAGTGTCCGAACACGAGATCCAGTTTTCTTCCTTTGTCAACCGCTAAACACTGAAGACATGGAACACCAGTTGTTTTGCTGCGAAGTGGATACCATAAGAAGAGCTTACCAAGACAGCAACCTGTTGAATGACCGAGTTTTACAGACAATGCTCAAAGCAGAGGAAAACTATCTCCCATCACCAAATTATTTCAAGTGTGTTCAGAAAGAAATTGTCCCTAAAATGAGGAAAATCGTCGCCACATGGATGCTCGAGGTATAATAGTTGTCTTTTTTGTATTAGTTGCACAAGTTTGATTCTGCTCGTGCTCTTTGGACCCCAAGAACTGTGTAATAAACGTAGCCTAAATATGTTTTTTTAATGCAACTTGAGTTATCCATCCCAGAACTTTCACACTCACACTAGCTGATTTTTTTTTAAAAAGTGAAATGTTTTATTATTACGAACCCAATATTAATCTAAGACACGAGACGTTTTCTTTGCTTCCCGACATCGCATTTTTATTTAAATCGTTCCCCATTTATCTGTTTGGTTTCCTATAGTCTAAAGAAAATATAAATAAATTTCGTTTTTATTTCAATTTAATACCAATGTACACGTATGCATTCTCACTCGTGCCAGTAGCCTATTATACGCCATCTTTGTTGTCGTTTGCTTAAGTTTTTTATATCTCTAAATTCTAAAATGGAAACATTATTGACATCGCGTGCGTAAAAATTCATACTAGTTGTCCTTTAAATTGCGGGTATCATTTAAACCTATTTTTGCAAGAAAACGTAGATTTTGTATCTTAAAAGTTTTGTTTCAGTTTGCCATACCTCACGCACGACGGTCTAAAAATATAATATTTGTCACATTTCTAAATGCAACATTGTGATATAAACGTTCGGATTATGTAGCCCATCGCTCAATTTGGATTTACAGATGTTTAACGTTCGATTTAATGCTTGGGAATAATTTATATTAATTTTTGAAACACCCGCTTCTCCGAAATGTCGCATGCTTGTCTTTGTATGTTGGTGCTTTCGAATTCAATTCATTTCATGTCGTTTTCGTCCATGCATTCGAAGGATTTTGCGCTTGTTTAATAAAGCATGCGCCGCACAACATTTACATGTGTTTTACGTCGAGCGAAACAATTTTCTTATATTTTTAAATATTTTTTGAAAAGATGACGAACTAGAAAATTGTTTCCTGGACCTAGCTTGGACGCCACCTTTTTGCCTCGGAAAGCAACGACCACTAGCATCAGCAGCAAATTGCAATATTTATACTTTGTGCGACGCGTATTAACTAACTGATTAAATACTCTTTTTAGCATTCGCACGTGTCTCTTTTCTAATTTAACCCTTTCCATTGCACGTGCACGACTGAGCAGATGCTAAACACGTGGGATAACTCGATTAGATCAAAGCATAGCTAAAAAAAATCCTTTCACTTCGTTTATTTAATTCAAAATATTAGTTTCTTTCGGTGTAAAAAAAAAAATTTGAGGTGATCTTTATTTTATACCATGTACTTTGTTTTCTTTAAAGGTCTGTGAGGAACAGAAATGCGAAGAGGAAGTTTTTCCATTGGCTATGAACTACCTGGACAGATTTTTATCTGTGGAGCCCACCAAAAAGACCAGGTTGCAGCTTTTAGGAGCAACTTGTATGTTTTTGGCCTCTAAAATGAAAGAGACTGTGCCGCTGACAGCAGAGAAGTTGTGCATATACACCGACAACTCCGTGCGTCCCGGCGAATTATTGGTAATTATCCAACATTGCATAATCATACAGCTCATTGTTTTCATATCACTGTACTCAAGTGAATTTAAAGCATGCAAGAGATGCACAGGAAAGCCTTGCATTAAAAGCTAATTTGATTGCACTGCAAGTGTAACGTGCATAAATAGCGCACATGCAACAAACTTTTCAGTATGTGCCCGTTAATTGATTGTAGGCCCTGCGTGACTGTGCAATTAATCGACATCTCCATCTAGCGGTCAAAGAGTGTAAAATCGTGCATGGAAAATGGTCTGAGCCCTAATGTAAACGGGCCTTTTTATATCTCCCTCGCAGCAAATGGAACTGCTGGCACTAAATAAACTGAAGTGGGATCTAGCCTCAGTGACACCGCACGATTTCATCGAACACTTCCTCGCCAAGCTGCCTATACATCAGAGTTCCAAGCAGATACTGCGCAAGCATGCCCAGACCTTTGTGGCCCTCTGTGCAACAGGTATGTTTCACCATTTGTGTGCATTATCACTTTGTTATATGTGAATTTGCTGACCAAGCACAAGTACATGCATTGTAGAACCTCCCCCCAGTGCGGACTTCTTTATTGCAATGGAAAGAGCCATCTCGCTTGCCCTAATTCCTCACTTGCAGTTATTGTAAACCAATGTGAGCCTCTGCAAGAGAGAGGAAGTCTGTTTCCTTTTGTGGTGATTGCCGTGACTGCACTACGGCTCCTGAGAAGCCCTGCCTGCTTCACGACAGCACCGCTAGTGCATGTGAACCGAAAAGAGGAAACTGACATTTTCATCGTGAAAAGGGCTTATTTTCCCATGTCTAGACATCTTGATATCATGACAGCATTTGACTTTCTTGCCCTTGCACCTCATTGTCGAGCAAACCTACAGCACTGAGTTTATCACCTGCCAGGAAGGAACTACTCCGGTATATACTCTTTTTTGTCCCTCCATTTACATGGTGGGTATCACCGCAGCCCGCTCCCCTTTTATGTTTATGACCTGCATTTCTTTGGGAAGTAGCCTGGGATCTCAGCCAGAGAGAGTGTGGTTGGACGGATACTGGGAAGGGGGTGGGCGCTGGTGAATGAAATGAATGGGCCGGGGTGAAGGCTCCCGTGCCTTTATGCTCAATTTGTCTTGACAATTGCCCTCTCGTCTCTGAGCTAGCAATGCTAGACGACTTCCTATGAGAAAAGGCAGTTGTAATTCTTTATTCACCATGTGTGGGCCAAAGCGCAAAGTGAGAGTATAAGGCTTTGATTTAGGAGCTTATTGTCCGTTTTAAGATATGAGGCGTTTTGAAGAAGTAGTGTTTTCTGTGTTTTCTGAAGTAGGAGTCAGAAATATCTTGAAAACCAAGATTTCAATGCACTTTTAGCTTCAATGTGCATGCAGAGGCATGATTTATGGGACGTTTTGGGAATGAGGCTAGGGGGTAGCTGGCCCGGGACCTACAGCAAAGCCCTCCGCTTTTGAGTCCTGCCGCAGAATGGTGTCGGGCCCCAAATGTCACGGACTGTCCCCTACCAACTGTGCTCTCATTATAGTTTAGTCATGCTATGCTTCATTATGAGCTCAATCCCCACCCCAGCTTCTCTATTCCTCGTTTTATTCCTCTCCAGATACTTTTTTAAGAATTTGCTGACCAGGTCCGTTTGTTGTTTTCAGATGTCAACTTCATCGCGAGCCCACCCTCCATGATCGCGGCCGGCAGCGTTGCGGCAGCGGTGCAAGGCTTGTACCTGAAAAGCACCGACAGTTGCCTCTCTTCCCAGAACCTCACCAACTTCCTCTCACAAGTCATCAGAAGCGACCCTGTAAGTGTGCCACCTTTCGTGCATTATTTTGGTTGCACTTTATTTTACAGTCCTGTTTGCATGTACATACTATGCACTTATTATAGTAATTGCAATAAATGTGTAATAACTAGGTAATAATCCTGAACCTAACCTTAACCCATGTCGTTACCTTATATAACCCAGTACTTTCTTATGCAAGTATACATAAATGCATGTACTGTAAAATAAAGTGCACATAAAACACTGGGTTAAAAGCAACCCATTTTGGGTGCTGGGTAAATATAGGACAGAACACATGTTGGGTTAAATTTCCCCAGCAAATTGGGTTGTTTATTTAACCCAACATAATGGGTTAATTTTTACTATAATACTAGCTTTTTTTTTTGTTTAAAATACTCCACTGGTTTGCATGATAATTCCTTTATTTTTGATCAAATTTTATATACCTAAGCATTTATATTCTGTATTTTTTTGGATAAAATCATAACATTTTATGCAAGGCATCCGGTGAAAAGACAGATGCAACACTTGTGTGACTCACATCACACCCCGTATGTTGCTTTGCCTAATAATATACGATATACAGAATAACGAATTCATAGATAAAATCTGTATTTTACAGAAGACATGCATCAATTTCACTCAAAAAATGCTGGGTTGTTTCAACCCATGTTTGGGTCATATATGGACAAACCCAACTGTTGATTTACATTTTGTAATTACATTTTAAACCCAATGGTCTCCTGAAGACGTTGCAAAAAGTCTGTGATAAATAACTCAACCCCTGGGTTGTTATGTTTGACCCAGGATCTGGGTAACTCAAAAACTACCCAAACACTGGAAAAATAACCCCCCCAAAAAAAGACCTTTAGGGATACAACAGCTTGTCACTGGACATCTTTGTATCCTAAAAGGTTCATAGTAGTACCTTAAGGTATACTCTAATATACAGAATAACACATTTATTTAACAGAAGACATGCACCAATTTCACTCTAAAAAAATGCTGGGTTGTTTCAACCCATGTTTAGGTCCAATATGGACCAACCCAACTGTTGGTTTAAATTTTAATTAATTAAATTTGAAACCCAATGGTTGGGTTTGTCCATATTTGACCCAAACATGGGATGAAACAACCCAGCTTTTTTGAGAACTGCTCTCTCCTGAAGAGGTCACAAAAAGTCTGGGATGGGTTGTTCGACCTAGGATCTGGGTAACACAAAGACTACCCAAACACTCATAAAAAATACCCCAAAAATGATTTAAAAAGGCTCAACCCAAGATTTTGGTAGAAAAAAGAACCCAAGATTTTTAAGAGAAATTGTGCAAAAATGACACCTTTAGGGGTACAACAGCTTGTCACTGGGGCAGTACCCTTAAAATGACATCTTTGAAACCTAAAAGATTCATATTAGTACTTTAAGGTACATATTGCTACTCTAAGGTTCTTTTAGGGGTACAAAAGGGGTAAAAAAGGTACAAAGATAACCTTCTGAGAGTGTGCAACCATTTTAGAAGACTCCAATCTGTCGAATTCGTTGCTAACTTCCCTGTTTTCCTCAAAAGGACTGCCTGCGATCGTGTCAGGAGCAGATCGAGTCCCTGCTGGAATCTAGTCTCAGACAAGCTCAGCAGCACAACATCTCCACAGAGACCAAAAGAGTGGAGGAGGAAGTGGACCTCTCTTGCACCCCCACAGACGTCAGAGACATTAACATCTGAACGGATCGCTATTCATCTCGTGTGTGTGACGAGTCTCTTCATCTTCGATTCTGTTGGGTATGGGCTTTGGCCAAAGGCTTCATGGGACAAGAGGGAAAACGGGCTCCCACCTGCACCCCACCATCCGACCATTACCTCGACAACTTGCCCCTTCAGCGTGCCCAAACTGTTGAGTGCTGAGCGGCATCCCCTCGTGTGGTTTTGACGATTGGGCTATCACTGGCCCGGACCACCACCAGCGGAGGACGGGGGAAATCTCTCCTTTGGCCCCTACGTCAAAAAATAAAAAGAGTATCTAGGATTTTTAAATTGTATAAACGACAACAGTAGTTGTGACTTGCCTTGACTTGTCGCTAAAAGACAACCTTGGGTATTTTTGTTTTCGAGCATGTCAAAAACTATTTTGGAAAGAGAAGAGACGTTATGTGTATGTCCGATTCCTTTCTCTCATAGATAGTACCTTGTTACACTTGAGTGCTCCCTGCTTTTTCCGCAGTCTTGCCGTGTAAATATATCCCCGCTTGCTATGCGTTTAGTCACTTTATTATAATTCCTAGACAGATTCCCTAACAAGATTCTCTTCTCTTCCAAAATGGTTCATGTAACCGTAGTATATATTTTGTACGCATGTATTTTTGTAATGATCTAGAAGGCTGTGGATTGCATTCCTTCGAATCACTGCCTTGACTTCACTGCCATATTAATGTATAACGTCATCACTGCCATGACACGATAAGCTTATGTCGCACCTAAAGCTTGCAGTGCGGTCCACAGTCTGCTTTTTGTTTAGATTCATGTATTATCTAAAAACCATTCCATTTAAAAAAAGAAAAAAAGCACTTTCAGTCCGTCGTTTAAGGCTGACTTTTAGAAAGAAAGAAAGATAGAAATCCACAGTTGTTAAAACAATGGAATAGAGCGAGGGTTGACGGAGCAGGTCTCTTTATCTGAGGTTAGAGAAAGGAGAAGCGGGGGACACTGAGAAGATATTGAATGCGAGGGAGCGTTTAAGGCATTTCGAAACACTACGATGTTAAATCAAAGATTAAGAACTATTTATTTTTGTCAGTTCCCCTCTTTAAGGCCAGTATGCACGGATGCCCGAGTGTACCTAAGTTCGAAGTATGTCTAATGACCCGCTAGTTGCTAACTCGTGACACCATAGTTAACCCCCCCCCCACCCCCCACCCCCCCAAGTTGATGTACTCTGGTCTAGTAATTGTTGTGGCTTCAAGTAGATTTTGCACAAACCCAGAGATGTCAGATGATCTCTGGAAGGGGAGGAAGACGAGGAGAGATGTTAGAGACGACAGAGGGAGGCAAAAAAGGGTGATGGCTGGACATCAAAGAGTAAAAAAAGCAGAACTTTAAGAAAGGAATTAAATAAGAGGAGAACCTGGGAGAAGACACTCCTCATATTTAGCTGCTATGGAGGGATTTCCAGCAAGTATGAAACTTTCAAATGGAAAACAACAAAAAAAAAAAGAAAAAAGAAAAAGACATGCTTCTTTCTCTTGTCTTGTTTTGCTGCTATTTTTTTGGTTTTGTTTATATAAAATGTCAATGCCATGTAATAGGTTTTAATTTTCTCATAGAAAATTATGATATTATTGACAACTTTTGGTAGTTTCTTTTTTTTTTTAATGTGATCAATTTTTGTTAATGTGATTTCTACGCTATGCTATTCCCAAAACAAAGAAACAAACAAAAAAAAGACAAAAAAACGACAAAAAAGCAGATGAAAAAAATAGTCAAATGTTCCTGTTATACCCACAATACCTCAAACTACAGTCGTGATTTAGCATTGATTTAGTCTGGGATTTTTTTCTTTAGTGCTATTGTTATTTTATTTGATTGTTTCTTCGGTTTATACCGTGCCTGTTAGTCCTGTTGTAAAATGTAAATGAACATGTTAATCATCATCCTACTGGGTCCTGATGCGAGCGAGTAGAAAGCACATTGAATGGAATTGGTGCCATAAACTCTTTGGAGTTTTTTAGCTGTTTCATTAAAGGAGACTTAAGTCCCATCTTGATGAGTTTATGAAGCTTTTATTTGAAAAATGACACCGTTTGTGACTGCCTTGTGTACTTACAAAGCCATAGTTTTGTCTTGTAGTAATTTAACACAGTGCAGATGTTCATGTATAAGTGGCTGCCTGTCTTGTTCTGAACACAGGACGCTTGGTATGTCCCCATCAATAAATGTGACGCAGCTACAATCAGCAGTGATGTTTCTCTTCATCTTTTTTTGCATCAAATTGTAAAGATCCACATATTCAGTATGGGATTCTTCACTCGGTCGTTAGTTTCATTCCCTTCAGCCTTTGACATGGTGCTGCTATATGTTTGTATTGAGTGATTTGCTGAAAGAGATGCGGCAAAAAGCTAGGAATGATGGGGACCCAGGGGACGCAGATATATTATCCTCTGTAGTATCAGGAATATTTTTTTTACCTCAAGGTGGAAATTCAACTGAATGAGGAAAACTAGCATGTGTATCGGTGCGACTGTCAAACACACACCAAGAGACTGTCATGCAATCGAGGAAAGGAGACCACGCAGGTCCCGAGCTTTTCTCTTGAATGTGTTTAGGGGGAATCGAGAAGCGATTGACTGCATCCTCCCATCCCCACATGATAAAAGCTTGGCCTTGTGTGTCTCAAACCTGTAGTCTTTTAGTTCAATATGATATTCATTCCCAAGGATCAAAATGTGCTGATCCTGAAATACAATGTTTGATTTTTTTGTTTTTTTTGTTTATTATTGTTCACAAACCGGTCACTGGTCTGAAATGCACAATCTTGCTGACCCATCTTAGACATGAGGTTAACTAGAATAAAACTTGAGCTTCAAAAACCACTCGTCTTGCGTGATTTGTATTTTTCTTTAAAGGGACAGTTCACACAAAAATGAAAATTCTGTCATCATTTACTCACCCGCACATGTTTTGTTTTTACCTTATATTACCCAGTACTTTCTTAGGTAAGAACGCTGTAAGTGCAAGTACTGTAAAATAAAGTGCAACCAGAATTAAAATGTGGAAAATTTGTATTCTGATGTATTTTGGTCTTATAGGCATAAAACATGTCTTTCAACAAGAACCTTCTTAAGAAACGCTGAATAATTAACCCAGCGTTAACATTCTGACAAAGTTCTCCCAAAGTAATGAACAAACGTTGTTCAAAGTTGTCTGGTCTTTAAAAAAATTCTCAAAACGTTTGCACAAAAAATCAGTTGACTTAACTTAAAAAAAGTGAGGAAACCTGTTGCCTTAAAATTATTAAGTAAATAAACTTAATGCGTAATTGAAAAAAATGTGTTGTGTGTTGGAATTGTCAAGTTCACATAACTTATTTTTTTTCAATTACGCATGAAGTTTATTACTTAATAACTTTAAGACAGTGGGTTTCCTCACTTTTTTTTAAGTGAAGTCAACTGATCACATTACATCATTCATGGAACAGTTGTAAATGTTACTACTTGTATCACAATGTTTAGAGAACGTTCAAATGTAACATTCCCATAATATTTGCAAAATGGAATGTTCCTTAACATTAACATAACTAAGAAAGAAACTGGACATTTTAAAACGTTTGGCGAACATTCCGAAATAACGTTTTCATAACTTAATGGCAACGTTAGCAAAACGTTTGTAGCAACCCATAATGTAATAACTGCACATAATGTAAAAAGTATTACATTATTATTATTATAATAAAATGTTCATAATGTAATGATTTTCTCAAAATGTAACAAAATCTTGAGCTCATAATGTAATAATTTTTACATTATGAGAAAATTATTGCATTATAAACTCACCAAAAACATGTTATGTATAACATAAAAAATATTAGTATTCCATTATAGTACAGTCTTAAACTACCTGCAAAATGCAACATTTAAATATTCATGCAATTATTATTATTATATGTTTATTAAACATAAAGCATTGGTATTCCTTTACAGTACATTTTAAAAATCTAAATGCAGATAACTTTTGCACCTTTAAACTACTACTATAGTAGTAGAATCAGTAATCTGGTGGATTTTGTAGTCAGGTTAAGACTAGATTTAGATGTTTAAAATTTACTGTAAAGGAATACCAATGCTTTGTTTATTAATAATAATAAGAAGAAGAAGAAGAAGAAGAAGAAGAAGAAGGAGAATAGCATGAATATTTAAATCTGTTGCATTTCACAGGTAGTTTAAGTATTTTTTTAAGTACTGTAAGGGAATACTAATATTTTTTATGTTTTAAAAGCTATTACAATAATGAAAATGTTTTTGGTGAGTTTATAATGTAATTGTCACAGTTATGTTCCATTTGTTTTTCATGGACATTCAGTTTGTTTTCATTGGTCACATGTCTTCCTTTGTTCAGTTTTCCCGCCACCTTTTTGTTGTCATAATTAATTTAATCATCACAGGTGTTATGATCGTTATCTCCCTCATTTACCTGATTTACCTGTTGTCTGTTGTTTTGGAGTTTTCTATTAAACGTTGTAGTTATTCTCATCATCGTCGTCTTCATTGAAGTAAAGCGTGACAGTAATAGATTTCTCATAATGTAAAAACTGTTATTACATTATGAGCTGAGAAAATGATTACATTATGAACATTTTATACAATAATAATGTAATACAGTTATTACATTATGAGTTGCTACAATGTTCTTGGGACATATTTTTGTTAGCTTGGAAAATGGCCCAATTTCTCTTAATTCACCCTTATTTTATGACATGTAAAACTATGAAATTAAATGCTTAAGATGTGAAAAATATCAGGAATTGCTTAGTTTAAAAAGCTTTCAAAGATGAGCAGCTGGAAACAGGCCGCTCTTGTTTTTGCTTCAAAACTTTTAGATTCATTAAATGTTCGATGTGTACAGCAAACAGATTCAGAAATTAGTTCACGGAACTTGTTTATGTATGAACGCATTCAATTTATTACTTAATTTTAAGTAAGTTAAGTCTGATCACTTTACACCGTTCATGGACATTTTTTTAATTTGACTACTTGTTTGGAATGTTTAGAGAACATTCAAATGTAACATTCTCATAATGTTTGCAAAATGGAATGTTCCTTAACATTAACATAACCAAGAAAAAAACTGGACGTTTTGAATGTTTTCATAACTTAATGGCAACTTTAGCAAAATGCTCTAACATAGTTTTGTTAGCTTGGAAAGTGGCCCAATTTCTCTGAATTCGCCCTTATTTTATGGCAGAACTATGAAATTAAATATTAAATAAGATATGAAAAATATCAGCAATTGCTTAGTTTAAAAAGCTTTCAAAGATGAGCAGCTGGAAACAGGCCGCTCTTGTTTTTGCTTCAAAACTTTTAGATTCACTAAATATTAATCACACAGGAAATTGAAGATGTTTGTGTACAGCTTAAACAGATTCAGAAATGAACAGCGTTCTGGAGGAAGTGAATGTTGAAGCTTGCTGAGGTGAGAAAGGATTGGTCTGTTGAGTAAATAAACGCTGTTCTCTCATGTATCAAGCAGGTGATAGCTATTTTGTCAAAGTATTATGTGGCATCCCCGGCAGACGCTCTTTGATGTTGTGTTTTGAAACACACTGCAGACATCAGTGAGGAGACTGCAAGAAAGAAAGAACTCAGGCTATTTCACGTACCTTCGCTACTGACTGAGGTCTGAGATAATACTGTGTCCTTGGCTTTTGGCATCTCTGTGTCTGCGGTTTCAGAGGAAGGAGCAACATTGCTCCCCTCATACACACTGTTCCAAAGGCTAAAGTGCTACCTTTCGAAGGTTTGCCTTTCCAAGATCTGACATTGTGGCTGCATGCAAAAACTAAACTCTGTTCACATGTGAAAAGTGCATATTGTGGGTAGACTCCCAGCCAACTTTTTCATGGTGGGGCCAATGTACACAGCTAACAAACATATGTTCTAAAGCCCAAAGAACTAGCGGCGACGAAAGCTGACTGTGTTGTCGCCTCTCGTTGGCTGCGTCTCGGACAAAAAGCTGCGCTTTAACACACCAAAAGGACTAAAGGCGACTGTCAACTCGCATGTGCATTTTGTGCCTGTGTGTAAGTAAATATCTGCAGTATCAATAGTCTACATTCGTCATTCAAAAAAGGAAACCGAAACTAGGACTGCAGATATACAAACTGTAAACAATGCCACGCTTGCTTACCATTTTAAATATTATTCATGTCGATCACTTTTTTCATTCCAGTTTGCTCATGTTGTTATGAAAATATTTGTGCATTCGAATGCTCGCTTTCATCACTTTACTTTTATTCTTATGCATGGACTGGTTTTCTAAACTGAACAGCCAATGAGAGTTCTCCTTCTCACCGACAGCCCGACACTGATTCGACATGCTGAATCGGCCCAAAAAAACCCAACGGTATCCGACTATAGAGCCCAGCCACACATGGTGTGTCCCAGCCTTAAGAACGTTTTTTTATGAAAATGTTATGTACTGAATGTTTAAAACAAGTGTGCCACACAAGTCCTGAAAAGTGAAGCCAAAAGTGTTTTGATCGCCCCCAGGTGGCTGGATGCAGTATAGGTCATAAACCCCGCCCTCTCCATGAAATGTAATGGGACATAGACAAACTAAACAATCAAATTACACTTCAAATACATTTTTCCAAAGATGGTTTGTCATTTTAGGCAGTTTTTATCACGCTGATGTAAGTTCAAGTGTTCGTTCTTTAAATAACTTTGGTTTTAGTTAGTTATTTGATGCTATATAAAAGGGGTGTGACGTCATGATTGACAGCTGAGATTGACAGCTTCTCTGAGTGAAGTTGTCACTGAGGCACCAACAGACATTTTTCGGGAACTTCGGGAGGAATTTCTACATTTCCATAACTGTTTATTTCACAAAAAGTTTTTTGATTAGACGGGACCTTGATATCGCGGCTCCACTTCGCGCTCACTACTGCGTAGTATGGGTTGAACGACTTCCGATTTTTTAAAGTCGACATTTATGTGATGAAAGTCGACTAGTCGCTGATGAGTCACTAAAGTTTTCAAATTTATAAAATCATGCATATGCCTGAACCTGAACAAAATTCCCTTTATAAAATCCAGTCAGCGGAAGATGGTGTGTACATCCCAGCAAGCAACAGCCTCGGTTAACTATAGACCCGATATAGTCCGGCTATGAGCAACCCACTTCTAGCCAAAATATGCTTGAATTTGGTTACATGTCATTTTTGCCAAAATAACTTGCGAGATGTATGATATCCCATCATGTAAGCAAAGTCAACAGTGATAACAAGGTGTTTGTTTTCATCTTTGACATGTTCATGTTCTGGATGACTGGTTAATTTATGGGCTATGCTTAGACGTCTATTATATTCTCACTGACAGCCCAAATTCTGCCTGGTTTTAGCCTAGACATCAGGGCTGTGTTTGGATGGCTATTAGACATATTTTAAACGCAAATTTGCTTGCTGGGATGCATTTCTCTGAAATTTATTTTATACAATTTTAATTTCTTTATTCTAAAACAAGGCAAGGATACTGAATGGTTTTTAGCAATGTGAGGGCACATAGTCCGTATCTCATATTTTTCTAATGTCTTGTACTGTTAAACATGGTATCACGTATGCATGGAAATGATATGCAGACGACGTTATGCATAGTAGGCGTTGTAAGCTCCATAAATGGTTATTTCGGGAAGGAGATGGGGTGGAGATGCATGTACGTGCAATCTTCCGCTGACTGGGTTTTATAAAGGGAAACTTAAAAAATATGAATTTAAGAATGTGACTGCATTTGATAAAATATTAAACCAGTTGGCATCAGGAAACAAATTAATCTAGGGCCCTGTTTACACCTGGTATTAAGATGCGTTTTGGTCGATCGGATCACAAGTAGACGAGGGAGACACATTCCCGTTTACACCTGGTGTTTTAATCCGTCTCTTTTGTCCACTTTCAACCACTTCTGTCCTGATTTCTTCGAGGGGAGGGTCTATGTGTCGGTAAATGTATGGGCTTTTTCAGATATTTTGTTCTTATTGATGATATAACCTCACACAATTTACATATGAACGTGCGGAGAGCATCAGCTTTCGTTTCTGCTCTGACAGCCGCAAGACCAGCCGAACGCTGGGAGTGTGTTAGAAATCAGGAATGGCGAGAGAACATTGTGCTGGTACGTTTTTCGTCTTCAAACTAAAACTTGGGTCTCCAGCCGACAACGTTTAAATCCCGCCTGGCTAGTGTGCTTCCCATAATGTTCACGCATTAGGTCAGTAGACGGAGAGAAGACGGTCTTATTTTAGTGGATCTGTCCACTACTGGACCAAGGCCCTGCATAGTTTTTAGAAAATTGGGCAGTTTAACTGCTCAGGACAAACAAGAGACTCATGAACAACCATTACAAAACACAAAAACAGCCGTGGATCATCCAGGGAACGACACGCAGGATTAAGAATCAAGGGGGTGTAAACTTTTGAACGGGTCATTTTAATAAATTCAGCTGTTTTTTGTCTTGTGGACTATATGTAAACATCTTTTATGTAAAATATCTTATTCAGGACAGTACAAAATAAAAAATAACATGCATTTTGTATGATCCCTCTTAATTTGTTAAAATTATTCACATTTTCGCAGTCTCAGCAAGGGGTTCACAAACGTTTTCTTGCAGCTGTATATCTTATCTTCTTTATGTCCCACAGAAGAAAGTATGTCATACAGGCTGTGATTGTGGGATGGATTGGAGTTTCCGCCTCTTCTTTATTGGCATTCAAACATCCAAGGAACCTTTCAAAAGGTACTTTATGGGAAAAGTTTTTGTAGATAATTAAAATGTTCTTCAAATAACGGTTCTTCATTGGTATTGATGGTTCCATTTAGAACCTTTCCACGGAATCTTTGCATTCAACAAAAGTTTCTTTATAATGGAAAAAGATTCTTTAGGTTATTTCACACTAATAAAATAAATGGCTCTTTTATGATCTGTTTACTGAAAGATTCTTTGGGGAACCAAAAATGGTTCTTCTGGCATCACTGCAAAAACCTTATTTTTAAATGCAAGCCGCAAAACCTACATAAGGTAATGTCATAAGGCATTGTTTTGCTATTTGATTTATTTGGGAGATTATTTAACAATACTTCCAGGTGAAACTGATATTATGATATTACTAATTTTACTATTTTAAACCTTTACTCATTTTGCAAGACACAAATGATCACATGAAGGTTTACAGCGACCCCGACCAGTGTTAAATGACCATGAAGACTGATGTTGTCAGTGCTCATTGAGATCCTTAAATCAGAAGTGTAATGTTATATTAGCGGATACAGTATATGAACACTAGCCAAAACTCAAGCAGCCTCCCTCATGGCCACATGCTGCCCCCCACCCCTTCATCTGAGTGAAGTGGCTGAACCTTTCTTGTCTGTGCTGTGAATAGGAATTGCGCATTTATCATCCACATCATGAACCATGCGAGGAAGCGAGCAGCTCAATGCTGAGATTGGAGCTTGTGTGTGTGTGAGGGAAAGAGTGGGGGGTATGAGGCACCAAGGCAAAAGAGGGAGATACTATGCCACCATTCAACTTGGGGCCTTTTTTTTCAAGTGCCCGTCGGTTGCATTTGTCACGTCCTCCTTTCATGTCACCACTCGCCACCTGCTCCTGAAATTCCTGAACATTTTCTGAAACCTTCCAGCGTCCTGCTTCATTTTCTCGGCCTCCCTCCCTTTCGCTGGCCCCATCCACTCTGTTCCACAACTGAAAGGAAACCAAAGAAACATTGCTCCTCTAACTCTCTTTCACAGACTCGGCCCTCTGTCTTACACCCCCCAAGTTCATGTTCTTCTGTTCTGCATTTGGAATTAGCCTCTCCCTCGCTCACACACACACAATATCTGAGAAACATGATGTATCATGCAAATGACAGAGACACCTGACTCTACAGCCGCTCATAAACTTTAATTATACAAGATCATATTTGTGCAGAACAAACAAAGTTCCCTTTCTGTTCTCATTTATTCACCCTCATGTCGTTCCAAACCTGTGCAACAATATTACCTTCATACAAAGAAAAATCAGTGGCATCCAATGTTGTTTAAACCCCCAAATATCCTTTCATACAGGTTTGGAATGACAGAGGATGAGTAAACGATGACAGAATTATTATTTGTGGATGACTTTCTTAAACACAATATCCACTTTTATTTTTAATGTAGAAACAGGTGCGGCCGCTTGTAAATTAAATGTGCGAGGCTTCCAGTGTGGTCAGCTTCCAGTTATAAACTGGTATTTCTTATCATATTATTTTAATGCATTGTCATAATTATAAACAATCCGGTTTGTAGCGCAAATAGTTTTACCGTTTAATGTTATTCTTCGTTATTTACATCTAAAATAGCTTATTTCTGCATTGCAAATTAAAGGGGATAGTGGCTCCAAAAGTTTTTGGAAACTTGAACCACGCTTAAAAATATATTAGAATTATTAAATCATTATATTGGATACAAAAATATCAAACCAAGAAAGGAAGGACAGAACAAGCACGATTTCAAGCAAAGCATAGATGATAAAACAATAGAGAGTGTGACGATTTGTATTTGTGAAACATTATTGGAACACATTCATAGTTAGTGTGATGAACTATGAGTGAACTTGAGAACTGACTTCATACTGTACATCCATAAAATCACTTGTAGTTGGCATTAAATGGAAGTTGCGATAGTATTTTCTTCTCTGTTGTGGCGTATATATCAGAGTTTAACAGCTTCTCATACAAGAACAAATGTAGGGCGGGGCTTGATTTTGTCCATTGGGAATTTATTGGATGGTTGTGGTTTGCTATTGGTCGATCTAATGTGAGTGACAGGTTGCCCTGCCCCCTCGTGCCAGTAAACACGCCATCAGAGAAGAGATTTCACTGGAAGTTATTTTGACTAAAGGGTGGCCACATGAATAATGATGAGTATGTGTAGGGTCCTATGAAATCCGTAGAATTTTTTCCCAAATTCCGTTTTTTTATTTTTCCCAAATTCCGTTGTTTTTTTTTCTCGTTTTAATTGTTCTGGATTCCATTTAATGGTTAAATTAATTTTTTGTAATCAAAAAGCATGCCTAATTAATTGAAATCATGAAACTTATACAATTTAACAACAATTTATTAAACATGTAACAAAAATGACATGTTTAGGGCCCTATGAAATGTTTTCTAAAAAAAAAATTCCAATTCCAAATTAAATTTTAATAATCAAAAAGCATGTATAATTAATTGAATTTATAAAAACAACAATTTATTCATTTAAAAACAAATACTTTTTTTCAGAAATTCTGTGTTGTGCATTTAAATTTTTCTGGCAATGAAAAAGGCCTAAAACAATAATTTAATTTATATTTTAATCATATAAAATTAACTTTTTTGTCAAACAAAGTGCTGCACAAAAAAATAAAGTTTAATAATTTATTATCATTACTATTAGTGTTAGTATTATTATTACATTGAGACGTAGCTAAATTCTACTGTACAACAGTAATATATTTTTGTCAATTTCAAGTTAAACCAAACTTTAATTTTGACGGGTTGCCGTGAAGACCTTTGAGTTTCTGTGTGTTCATGATATGATGATAGTTTTATCAATTGAAAGGGTAAAATGCTTATGAAGTGACTCTCGGAGCGGCTCTGGAGATGAAGTTCATGTGTTAATGCCCTCGTATAGTGAGGCGGCAGAGGCTGAAAAGACTGCAAGCATCACGCGTACTTCTGTGTGTGTGTGTGTGTGTGAGTGGGGGGGGACACGCAGAACATCCAGGATTCATATTTAAATAGTCCTTTTGCAGTTTAATATTCACAGACACTAGTCTATATCATGATTTGATATAAGTGTACTGACCTGCTTTTTATTTATTCATCAAATTTGACAAATTCTGTGAAATTCCGCAATATAGGCCTACAGTAAATTCCGTTTTAGGACTGGATTCCGCCCGTTTTCCGCATTGCGGAATCACTAATAAACTGCAATAATCCATTAAAAAAATAAGAATTATGCATTTTGATTTCATGGTGACTTTAAAGCAAAAATGGCTCCGAAAAGTTCAGAGTAAACCTCTATCAGAGGACACTTGGACTAACACGACATTTAGTGTCCCGTCTTGGGATCGCTTTATAATATGTGTGACTCTGGCTTCCAATGAATGCCTCAAACCTTGACTCCCAACAGCAGAACAGACTGATGTAGACTGGAGGTCTTCAGGGAAGAGCAGGGTTTTATCTGTCAGGGCTCAGAAGGAGCCGCCAATGGGCCTAGTGTTTACCTGCTGCTGCCCACGGCGTAGACCAGCTGCCATCTCCAGAAACACCCTCTAATATGCTGCCAACTCCTGTCCGCCTGAATTCTGATCTGCACCTCAGGCTTCAAGTGTGAGGGGAGCGGAACAAAACCAGAGTGCGTGGCGCAGCCCCCTGGCCTCTCGCACGGGCCCCACTGCAGCATTGTTGCAGCCACAGCAACTGTCCCCGTTCTGGGCCCAGGAGAGGGGAGGAAAACTATCTGTCAGGAGACTCTGCTGACCACTCCTGAAACAGCACTGAGGAACCCAGCAGAGGATTTACTTACGATTCAGGGCTGGTTAACGAAAGGCCCACTCACACCAAGAACAACTATAACGATAACTATATTAACATCCCTACCAGCAGATGATATCACTCTGTTTATTCTAAGCGTGCACTGCAGTTTTTGTTGTCAAGCTACAATACATATTTTTCCGCAGCTAGGGGTCGCTAACCTCTTTAAAACAATAACAAAGGTGTAAATTGATGACGCAGTGAATGAGCGTGGTATCATGGAACTTGTCGTCATACCGATGGATCTAATAATGTTTATGGATGAGTGAATGTATTCATGTTTATTAAGCAGGGCGCGATTACTAATAAGACACAGATATCACAGTCCCGGGGATATAAAGAAATTAGGACATTTAATTCTACCGAACTACCTGCAAGTGCTGAATTACTACTCATACAGGTCAGTTTATTTGACCAATTAAAATTGTGAGAAAACGCAATGCTGGTTCACTTGGTCTACACTATCTAAACTGAACTTGAGTGTGTTGAAAGTTATGTTATCCGTGTTAGTTTGTTGGCTGTATGAGGCTAGCAGTAAGCTACATCATACTGATGATATTCTAATATTTCATTGTGTTGAGCTATGTAACATTGATTCGTTTTATGTACATTTGCTACATTTGCATCTAATAAAGCACATGCAAGAACGGCATCTCTGTCAAGTCAAAGTTTGTTGCGAAGCTCTCGCCATCTTGAAAACGCCACGTCGATACTGCTCTTTTGATTTCTCATTTTGTTCCAAAGTCTGCTTGCCATGTTCCATAATGTTTGAACGAAACTACAACAGCGTGCTACTAGACGTTACGCAGTTGTCCACGTCTTTTGCCATGTTTTCTACGGCAGTAAAAGCGGAAACCGAAGGTAACGCGGATATGACGCCATTGACAGGCGACTCCCTCATACGTCCCAGTTCCTTGGTTAAAATCGCAATTTTCTCACGATTTACAAATAGTTGGGTAAAATGAGTACTCAACTGAACAAAATATATAACACTGGCCTAGTGGTTTTTGGATATTTTACTGCAAAAATCCTACATATTGCACCTTTAAAATGCTCCAGCTCTTTGGGCAGGATGGATTCTGATTGGCTGTCAGTCTTTTTATCTTCATCAGCTGAAATTGATTTCAACAATGTTTGTCTGTGCCGTTATTCTTTTACATTTAGAATCATTTTTAGAACTATATCTTTATCGGTAAAGTTATCAAGATTTACGCATTTCAATTAATAGTAAAATTCCATCAAACTGAACTGAATAATCTTTACATATTATAACTGAATAATTAAAGAATCCTTAATCAATTATTCAATTAAAATGTGTAAGGATTATTCAATTTGATGGAATTTTACTATGAATTGAAATGTGTAAATCTTTAAAAAAATAAAAAAAGGCTTAAATCACTAATCCAGCAACTCTTAATGATATGATCTTCAAAAATAGATATTAAAATATCTAAAGGAGACTTAATAAAATGTCGGGCATCTTGAACTAATAAAGGACCAACAACATGTAACATCAACAACACGTATTAAAAACAAAAATAATCATTTGTTAAAGTTATTATTATCATTATTATTATTATTGATAAAATATAAGGAACATAATATAGACAGCTATACAACAAAATAAGTGACAAATGTGGCCAATTAATATTATAATGAAATAAAGTCTTACCAATTTTACTAATAAGCATTTTTTATATACTTTATTATGTATTTCCATTCAAAATCAATTAACACAAATAAACATTTCCTTTAAAAGACATTTTTTGAATAATTCTCCCTAATTGTATAATAAGTGTTCCCTAATAAGCATTTCCTGCAAAACTGTCTGTGCTGCTTGTATCCATTGTGGTGTTATATCCATGACTTTAATTCATTTTAATTCAAAAGTGACAATCCTGCTGTACTTACAGTTCACCAGCAGCCGGAGCCACATGACTGCAAGAACAATTCTCCAGTTTCACCACAAGATGGAGCTCTTTGAACAGCACTGTCCATTAAAAATGCAGATATACACTTTGTATGCCATTCTTATGCATACTAGAAGGGTTAGAAATATTAAAAATCATTTTGCGAGATGGAATATTCTTATAAAGACATTGACTTGTGGTTTGTCTTGCTTATTAGATTGACTCATAATACTGCCGTTGCTATTTCACCCCTTTATATCTCACTTTAAAATCTCCAAACCACTCAAATTCTACCATTCAGTGTCTAGTACTCAGTATTAAGAACTGCCGTATGACTCCGGCGAGAGTGAAACGGTCAGTCCACACCTGTACACACTGCAGGTGAACACCAAACACGGCCCCATCGTGAGCGGCGGTCTGCAGATGATCATCATCATTTTGCCATGAAGTCTCAGAAAGACATTCCTGTTGATCCACTCACATATTCTCTAAAGTCTGTTGACACGTTCAGTAAAGAGCACACCTGTAGAGATGAGATGTCATATTAATGACTAAAATAAAAAATTTGGAAGCATTACTATTTTTAATGTTTTATTAAAAAATATTAAAATCATGGATCATGTGACACTGAAGACTGCAGTAATGATGCTGAAAATTCTGCTTTGATCACAGGAATAAATTATATTTTAAAGTATATTAAAGTAGAAAACCATCATTTTAAATTGTAATAATATTTCACAATATTACTGTGTTTTTTCTGTATTTTTGATATAATAAATGCAGGCTTGATGAGCAGAAGAGACTTCTTTTAAAAAAACATAAAAAATAGTAATGTTTCCAAAATGTACATATACATATATATACACATATACATATACATACATATATATATATATATATATATACATATACTCACCTAAAGGATTATTAGGAACACCTGTTCAATTTCTCATTAATGCAATTATCTAATCAACCAATCACATGGCAGTTGCTTTAATGCATTTAGGGGTGTGGTCCTGGTCAAGACAATCTCCTGAACTCCAAACTGAATGTCAGAATGGGAAAGAAAGGTGATTTAAGCAATTTTGAGCGTGGCATGGTTGTTGGTGCCAGACGGGCCGGTCTGAGTATTTCAAAATCTGCTCAGTTACTGGGATTTCCACGCACAACCATTTCTAGAGTTTACAAAGAATGGTGTGAAAAGGGAAAAACATCCAGTATGCGGCAGTCCTGTGGGCGAAAATGCCTTGTTGATGCTAGAGGTCAGAGGAGAATGGGCCGACTGATTCAAGCTGATAGAAGAGCAACTTTGACTGAAATAACCACTCGTTACAACCGAGGTATGCAGCAAAGCATTTGTGAAGCCACAACACGCACAACCTTGAGGCGGATGGGCTACAACAGCAGAAGACCCCACCGGGTACCACTCATCTCCACTACAAATAGGAAAAAGAGGCTACAATTTGCACGAGCTCACCAAAATTGGACGGTTGAAGACTGGAAAAATGTTGCCTGGTCTGATGAGTCTCGATTTCTGTTGAGACATTCAGATGGTAGAGTCAGAATTTGGCGTAAACAGAATGAGAACATGGATCCATCATGCCTTGTTACCACTGTGCAGGCTGGTGGTGGTGGTGTAATGGTGTGGGGGATGTTTTCTTGGCATACTTTAGGCCCCTTAGTGCCAATTGGGCATCGTTTAAATGCCACGGCCTACCTCAGCATTGTTTCTGATCATGTCCATCCCTTTATGACCACCATGTACCCATCCTCTGATGGCTACTTCCAGCAGGATAATGCACCATGTCACAAAGCTCGAATCATTTCAAATTGGTTTCTTGAACATGACAATGAGTTCACTGTACTAAAATGGCCCCCACAGTCACCAGATCTCAACCCAATTGAGCATCTTTGGGATGTGGTGGAACGGGAGCTTTGTGCCCTGGATGTGCATCCCACAAATCTCCATCAACTGCAAGATGCTATCCTATCAATATGGGCCAACATTTCTAAAGAATGCTTTCAGCACCTTGTTGAATCAATGCCACGTAGAATTAAGGCAGTTCTGAAGGCGAAAGGGGGTCAAACACAGTATTAGTATGGTGTTCCTAATAATCCTTTAGGTGAGTGTATATATATATATATATATATATATATATATATAATCAATTTGAAAAACAAAAAGAAATGCAATATGGTTGGAGAGATTACCTGTCTAAATTTGGCACGCACTCTTTCCATGTCCTCTTGTAGTTTGTCATACTGAGGGTCTTCGTACGGGAAGTTCTGGATCACTCCGATCAAAGACTCCATAGATTTCAGCCTTTTTCTAGGAGAAACTCCGGAAAGTTAGCAGGGAGAGGAGTCTTTTGTTTTGTTTTGTTTGTTATGTGCTGCAGAACATACCTTGCTTTAACATCACTGCTGTTTTGAAGGAGGCATTTCCATGCAAGC